>JABASH010001429.1:0-26353 GCA_019776445.1 Tomocerus maximus | reverse complement strand
TAATAATAAGACTGACGAAACCATTAGATAACGTAATTACGAATAGAATATCAACTAAATAACAAACAAAAATTAAATATTTCACTACAGTACAACAGAGTAGGCAGGAGGATGTGTTTTTATATCGTAAATAAGGTTAAGTTAGTAAGACAGACATCAAAAGGCATTTTTCACCATACTCTTCTTATAATAATGTATATCCGACCGAAGAAGCGTAAAAATGCTTACAGAAAGGAAGAAAATCACTATTACTTATTAACCGTAAGTGTAACGTACTCCTTTAATAAATTCATATCAATATTAATATACTAATAGCAATCAGCACGATAAAAAATTTCCGATTGTGATTTGATTTCCCATTGTAAAAGACATGCTACACCTCTATTGATTCTTTACGAAATACGAATTCATGCACGAATAAGAAACTAGCTCATGTTCTTATTCCTCCTTTATTAATAATTAATTAGTCGACCAACGCACATGGTTAATGCATGTAGGTATAGGTAGTAGGTATGTATTTCATGTATGTAGTGTAATAATAAAGGTAATAATGTTCATTTCTAGAAAATCCAAACAGGAGTTCGTTCATATCACTTCCTATGGTATAGTGGTAATATAGTAGACACTGCAAATATTTTAAAGTTATCCATGATAATGATTCCCATACAACTGAAATACAGATTCTTCGACTCATTACCTTTAAAATTAAATTATTACTTCAGCCATTGTTAGGTATAAGACAAAATCCTCGACATGATCTAGCCTGACCTGACGTGATCTAAAAGATTATTATTATTATTGTTGCTGTTGTGTCTCGTGGGCAGAGTTTCCACACACACTCTCTCATAATATACTTAACTAGCTGTACTTTACTACTATTTACGTATAATTATTATAGCAAGGGAAATATTATTGATTCGTATGTACACTATATAATCGTATTACAATGATTCTTAATCACTACAATATTTATTTTAAACTATAGGATCTTAATTAACTATGGGTTTACATTTGATTCCTTACATTTCAATACAAGTTTAGTACATCATCATAATATAATAATAATAATATGTATAGTAGTAGTAGCTTGATTAGTCTAGCAATTCTTAATAGTTATTAAGAGCATCTTAGAATTTACAATATTTACAGTACGCTGACGCTGACGTATTTATATTGTAACGTGTAACGTTCACTTTAATATTTAGCATTGTAGTGTAATGTATATAATTAAGTAGCAATAATCAAATATAACAGCAGGCTCCTCTCTACACATTATTATTGTTTTACTCTGTACACGGCCAACCAACAATTTACACTATCATTTATAGCTACAAATGTGCACATCATTTTATTAAGGACCTTATTTGTATTTGTGTTCATCATCATCATCTGTCTCTGAATAAGTAACTAATAATTAGACTACAACACACGTGCAGCCAGTAGGTTCTTTATATAATAGTAGTTATTCTTAAAATAGCTATTCTTTTTTGCTATTCTATGTATAGTGTTTATTTATACTTTATAGAGTATAGAGCAATCAATGCCTAAAATGGTATTACTATTCTTTCTTCTTCTCTAGTCACAAAATCAAAATCTTGATGGTTATTTTTTACTTTTTTCACAAGTCCGCCCGATTGGACTTGTTTTATCATATATAAGAGACCGTAACATAACTATTGTAAGTAAATAGGCTTAGAACATTACATTAATTCCTATTTTATGGTAATTGTAGATTATTATATGATCATGTTGTTATTTTTGCAAAAGTACACGACAGTACTACTGAGTACAGACCATCAGATATTCATAATCAATTGATATTTCTTTTTCATTGTACTGTTTACAGTGTACTTTTACATTTCATAGTACTTATCCATTTCCATTTCGGGTTTTATCCAAGTTTCACATTGCACCCCCATATTCCTTAAGAAACATTCAAAAAAGATACCAGTTTCCGGATAAATAAAAACCATGTAAGTACCATTTCGTAATTTTCCCTCGATTTTAACCTTATTTTTAACACATAAAACCACATTAAAAAGAAAGAGACTATTGACTGGTGCATCTAAGTAATTGTAAAGTGTAAAATCTAAATATTGTAAATATGTCCCCAACAAAATGCTCCTAATTTTAGAGTACAACATTTACTTTAATATTCGTATTCGTATCACAAAGTTTCAGCTTCTCGCATGGCTAACTTGTAGGAAAAGTCTACCTACTGACTTTAGCCTTTAAAGTAAGTAATACACAATCATTGGTGGGTTATACATCAATAAACAGTGCTGACTAATAAGAATTTACAATTATAATTACCGCTACTTGTTCCTTTTTTGCCAATCATCAACAACACAAAACCCTTTCCACATGTCCCTAGAGTGATTTAATATTTATTGTTACTTTGACTGACTATAGAAAAGTTCAATTTTTTCGGGGGAAAGTCTTCATTAATTATAAATATTTAACTTCGATAGCTATCGACAAGCCTTTGAAAAACATAATGTTAAAGATGGGAAAAACAACAAAACAAACTGATAATAGCTACTACGGCAAAATCATAAAGAATGAAGAGGGTTAAGAAGTTAAGATTAAATTGCCTTTAGCATGTTAAATGTTTTAGCCACTTTTCCTGTTCAACGTTCTACATAATTTACTCATTTATCAATAATGTATAGTCAGTAAATAGACCTTCTCGGTCTCGATCTTAAATGGGAAGGGAAAAGGAAAACATTGGATTATTGGATTAGTAATCCGTATAGTACGATGAATTTACCGAGGTTATAGTTATAAATTAGATTGAATAAGGTTCAAAGTAACTAGGTATACTAATAAATATCTTTCTTCTCCGTCATCCCTTCGATAAACTAAGAATACAATAATAATAATTTTTTTACTGTAAAAGTATTCATTTCCTTGAATCGAATTATAAATCGAGTCATAGTCATAAACAATACATATTATATAACATCACAAATGTACGTGGCACTAATAATAAGGCGTAGTTAGGTTAGGGGAGTGGGGGAGTGACGGACACGCTAAAGCTTCCGTTGATTTCGAACAACCCAGCTCATACCAACCAACCACTGAATAATTAAAACGTAACCAAAGAAATGAAATGAAAAACAGAAGTGTCTTAAGAGTAAATCAAAAGTTCCAATTCTCGTACACTTTTGATAGTAGTTTTGGACATGTGGAAAGCATAATACAATATTATGATTTATATTATAATAGTATGGTATTTTCATAGGCACTCTCCTTGAATTACAAGACTTTTAAAAATGCTCCTCTACATATAAAAAATAAAAGGAAATAGAGCGGCTTTAATGGTTATGAATAGCGTGATTGCTAAATTACTTGCCTACTGAACACTCAGGGTTTAAATTATTAATGTGTTTGATTAAATAAACCTAACTAAAAATAACCTAGTGATAATATATTAATATCATAATATCCCACTGTATTCCCACTATCTTGACTTATAAGGTAAAATCGAGAGAAAATATTAAACCAAAGATAAAACTCTGGATGACCTGCATTTTAACTGTGAATAAACCATCTTAAAAAGAATAACAGACACTTTACCGTTAAATTAATCCACTATTTCATTGCACATAGGTAGTTAATAAAATCATCTTAAATCTCTCTAAATTACCTTACCGTTCCTTAACTATTTTAGGTAATCGGTATCTTTTACTAAGCATAGTATAGGTACTTGTCATTCACCGGCGTCTTGTTAAGTATTCCATTTATTTTGGTGTCAGCAGTACATTTTTGATGCTATTCCCTTCCGCGGCAGAATCGCACGATTAAGGTCACAATCCGCATACTAGCTTTTCGTGTCTTTAGATATTCTTCTTCTCTTGAATGACTGCATGTCGGACTCTGGCATCCCTACTACTCACAAAATTACAACCACAAAAATGTAATAAAACGACAAAGAGCAGTTTACATGATATAAATGACAACTATTTCTCCACCGATTGGTTGGTGAAACATAAAAGCAAGTACCTGCAACGCTACTTCTGGTCTTCCTCCTAGGATTTTCATTTTCTGGACTTGTACTGGGAGTTGATGACTTGTCCGTACTTCCACCAGAAATAACCACAGGATCTTTTCGAACATTAGTTCTCGTTTTAGCAGGAGTCAAGGGAGATTTTTCTTTTGCCAATGCCGATCTATTCGAACGTCTGCCGGCCGATTTTTTGTTTTGTGGAGTAGAATTCACATGTGCACTTTCATTTCCAGAAGAACTTTTGGATTTGGTTGCATTATCCTTTACACGATTGTTTACTCTGCTGTTGGTCCTATTTCAGACGTAACAAATTAGATAGAATTAGAACATACAAAAGCAAAATACATGACATGACATACTGACAGTAGAGAAAATTATTTTCCTTACTTGACATCTCTTTGTTCTTCATCTTTGGTAACCGCTCGAGATGGGACCGTATTTCGGTGAACACTGCTACCTCGACTTGATGACCTATCTTCAGAAGAGCCTCTACTTGACCTTCCACCTCTGCCCCTTAACGTTGGATCTCCTATCAGCAAATCTAACTGGTCTTCAGTCTCTTCTACAACAGTCACTGTAAATGGCAACATGACATTAGTTTATTCAATTTAACATTAAAATAAAATAAAGCATAGATGGAAATATCAGCAAATTATCATTGTATTATTATTATCTGCAGCATATTATGTTCTTACTCATAGCAATTTTTCCTTTGAGGTCTTTTCCTTTGGATTCTTCCATCTTTTTAATGAGAGAACTATTTCTCTTTGGTGTGTCTTCCACTCCTATGCACGCTTTAATAAGTTCTGCAGCATTTTCTGAGCATCTTCTCTTCCCAGGCCTGGAATTCAAGTCAATTTCAGATTTTTCTTCCATATTTTCATCTTTGGATGCACTACTACTGTCCGACTCCTGTCGTTTCCTTTTGTTTGTCACGGGCATTTTCCCTCGCGAGCTGGAATTCGCCACTGCAGTTGTTGCCGGCGTGGAAATCAAAAGCTGATTAGAAACCGGGCTAGATCTTGTGGAGGATGACGGAGTTCCTACAACTGTCGGACTAAGCATTTTCAAGCTTCCAGTGGGACTTGGCTTTGGACTATTCTTCAAAAGAGATGAATCCGGCTTGGAAGTAAACTTTTGAGGCTTTGGCGTATCACTTCTGAAAGCCGTAATATCAGGGCTTACTAAACGAGTATTAGATCGTGTACTTCGCGTAGACTTTCTTTCATCGGTAGCTTGATTTGAAGATGCAGGACTATCAACAGGCGGGATTTCGATGGACAATTCTTGATCTAACTTTCCTTTAGTGTCTTCTGTTGAAGCTGATGATTTAGAATTAGACAAAATGTATGTATGGTCTGCAATCAGTTCCGGTTTTACAGGACTTCCGTATTCATTATTCTCCCGTTCTAAAATTGGAGGTGGTTTATTCTGAGGGCTTAATTTGGGCTGTGAAGGTGATCTGGAAAGACAGTCAATAATCTCTTGATCTTCTCCATGGACATCTGGTTCAGGTGGTGAGGGACTTCGTGATCGAGAATTCCTTGCGGAGCGATTTGAATTGGAATACGTGTATAACGGTGAAGATGATCTCATGACAGGAATGGGGGAATCCGGCATAGAATTCAAATGTCCTTTAGAGTCTTCTTTGGCCGCGGTAGAATGCCAACTGGATTTAAAGCCTTTAGACGATGCAGAAAATCTTTGGAAATCAGGAGAATCGGTAGATTCGCTACGACCAGGGGAATCTTCTCCGTCTTTACCAAAATCATAAGGACCGTCCAAGCAACTCATTCCATTTTCTATAACTTCCGTGTCAATAATTTCCCCTGCTAGAACATCCGCAAGGTCTTTCTCGTCATGTATAATATCTGCTTCAAATGGTAAATCTTCCTCATTGGCTCCTGGCGAACCCGTATCAAGAATTTCTACTCCGTCTACATCTTCGTATATTGAGTCCGAAGTTGACGACTTCGTTTTGGGTGCATCTTTCTTCACATCGGAGCTGTTATCTTTCTCAGGAGACTTGGTAGGTTCAGACTTTTGTGGTGGCGCTGTTTCTACTTTCTTCACTTCCTGTTGTACTGGAACTGGAGGTCTTAAATCCGGTCTGATCATTCTGATTTGAGGGTTTGCCATCATAACGGACTTGAGTAACATTGGTGGCATCATTTTCACAGGAGAAACTAGAACTTTGACAGGATTCGCCGTTCCTCCTGCAGCAGAAGCGACGGAAATTGGCCCAAGTTGAATGTTGTTTCCAGATCCGAGGTTTAAAGGAGTATTTTGAACCAGACTTCCCTTCGGATTTGGCGACCCCGCTCGCCCAGATGTGTTGGTCATCACGGCTTCCAGCAACGGGGAAGATCGATTGAGATTCGACTGCAATTGAGTTTGTGTTTGTTTCGGAAGAGTAACTAATTTAATTGGTAGCATATTCGGACTGACTGAAAGAGTGACTGATCTTGGGTGATGGTGAAGATGTTGTGATAAATTAGGCGGCAGGCTTACGTTTGGATGGATAGCAATAACTGTTTGATGACTCCCTGCAGATGTAGTTGTCGATCCACTATGATGTGGAACGGAAATGGGGCCTATTGTCACCATTGGGTTTACTTTATTAGTCGTAACACACTGAGATGCAGTAGAAACAAGCGGAATTTTGCTAATGCTCGTCGTAAGAGCACCACTCTTTGACAGTTGGAACATATTCATATTTGTCAAAATACTTTGATTAGGATTTAGGCCTTGGAACTGAATTTTTCCACCAGGAGCTATTAGGTTCATCTGCGTTTTTAATTCCGTTTTCGGCCGTTCTTTTTCTTCGACTTTTCTTTGCTCTGGGACTACAACAGGTCTATCTGTTTCTGTCGCTTTTGATAATTTTGGCGGTTTATCCTGAAATACTCGATTAGAAGAACTTGCAGACTCTGGGGACAAATTAATATGCACGGGTTCTGCTTTGTGCAACTTCGGAGGAGAGCAAGAAATGGATTTAGATTGATGATGGGAAGCCATAGAAATAGTTGGAACATTTGTAGCTATTGAGACAGCAGGCTCCAAAGCTGGTGGATTTTCTGACGGGTCAGGTAAAGGAGTTTTTATTTTAATAGACACATTTCCAGCCCCTTCCTTCAAAGTTTCCTTCAAAAGGATTGATGACAGTTCCTTAGAATGGGATCTAGTGGTTGGCTGAGTGTTTGGAGCATGTGGAGGTGGTACATTAGCCAAAGGATTCGTTGACTTAGTTTCGTCAAGAGTTTCAGGTAGACGAGGAGTCACCTTAACCGTTCCATCGAGCTTAATGTCTTTTGTCGGATTATGAGCTGGCGTTGGCTGCATCGGACTATTATTCTTTCTTGCCAATTGTAACTTGAGTTCATCCCCTTCTACTTGGGCACTGACTTGTAGATTGAAACTCGGTCTTGCCTCAATTATCTTCTCTGGCACCCGTTCAAATTCCGTAGCCTGTGTGTCTTTAGGATGCGAACTTACTTTCTCTTTTTTCTTCTCTGTGTCATCTGTTTCAATTACTTCTGATTGTTTTGCCTCGAGAGTGGCTTGAACGGGAATCTCTTCCTTCGCTCCTTCACTTTTCGTTGTTGTTGGCATTGGAAGAATGTTGATTTTTTCTTTCTCCTTCTCAATAGTAGAGTTAGGATTGGCAACAATAGGATCCTTAGCCTCCGATAGGACTGGTGGTGGTACCGGTCGTTCCGATGGTTTTACTGCTTCCGACTCCTTTTCTTTAATTTCCTTTGGTAGAATTTCCGTTGCAGTTGCAACTGCCGACTCACTGAGCTCCATGGGTTCGCCACTTTTTGCTTCACATTTATCTTGTAACTTCTCGGGTGTTCCAATGGATTCCTCCGGTTTTGGCATTGGCTTCTCTTGCGTGGGTATAATTCTACCACTGGAAGAGTTATGGGTGACTCTATTCGTATTCGCTCCTTTACTTCCCTCCTCTACCTTTTTTACTACTGTTATTTCTGCAATTTGCTCTTTCACTCCTGGAACCGCTACATCCTCTTTTGATTTATCGGCAATGGGCTGCGTCTCAGTTATATCTTTAACGACTCCACTTTTGCATCCTACTTTCACAGGCTCCGGAGTAGGAGGTGTAGTTGTAACCGTTGCTTTCGGTTTTGCATCTTGAACAATTGGCACATCTAATTTTTTAACTTCAGCAACTGGCCTTTTCTCACCTGCTTCTTTCATTGGCTCATCTTTACTTTGTGAAGGCTGGCTTTTGGCTACAGTATGTGCCACAGTATTTGTAACCTCCTTGCTTGTAGATATTCCAGCTCGTTGAGCAATTTGGGTAGCCAGAGCTGCCTTTTGAGCCTCGAACATTTCTATTTGTTTCCTCATTGGTATGTATTTAGCCGTCTGTATTTCTTTTTCAACTTTAACAACCGGTTCTTTTGGGACATTTATTTGTACTTGTTTAGGTTGTAAGGTTGGTATTGGTACTGGACCAGATGCTTTCAAAACAGGGGCAGTTTGTACTACAGTGTTTATTTTGGGCTGCATCATCGAAGCCGCCGCGCGTCCCTTCAATGCAGCAGAAATCGCTTCGATGCCAAGCTTGACAGGTTTATCAGCTGACGTAGCGTTAGCTCCAGCCGGTCCAGTCTTTTCAGACGGACACGTCTGGTCATCTTTCTGTCCCGAAATAGGCTTTACTTCATTTCCTGTATTTTGAGGTGTAACCGCGACCGGAGCCGAGGGATGAAGGGCTGGTAATACAGTGTCACATTCCATATCAACTACACCCGATTCTATCTTTTCACTAGAATTTATTGTTAGGAGTTGTGCTAACACTGCGCTAGAACTGTCCTTGTTGGGGTTCTCACTTTTCAAAGGTTTGGTAGCCTCTATTACAATAGTCCCTTTCGGTTTAACTTGAGGAGCTGGAGATGAAATGGACTCAGGTCTCTGTTCTAACACGGAAACATATGGTCTTGGTGTAATTATACTATAATGCCTTGGCACTCCTTGAATCTCTGTCTGTGTTGGAGTAGTTACTTTCTCCACGTCAGATTTCACAGTCTGAATTTTTATAGGAGATTTAGTTAAACGAGAGCTTTCACTCACTAAACCCACTTTCACTGATTTTACTGTCTCGTTTTGTGGCTTGACTACTGAGTCCTTTACTACCTTTACAATGTCTGGCTGCTTTTCTTTCACTGCAGCATTAACAGTGATAAGGGTAG
The DNA here is from genome assembly GCA_019776445.1 of Tomocerus maximus. Classification (NCBI taxonomy): domain Eukaryota; kingdom Metazoa; phylum Arthropoda; class Collembola; order Entomobryomorpha; family Tomoceridae; genus Tomocerus; species Tomocerus maximus. Next base: position 17,128 of record JABASH010001429.1, on the reverse strand, counting down.
TCGGTGTTATTTCTTTTGGCTTTGGAATTGGTAGCGTTTTTGCAATTACAGGAGTCTCGGATAAAACTTTTGTAACTGCAGGAAATGGAATATCTACTAAACCGTCTTTGGGCGGTACTGCTGCTATTGCTGGTGGTAAGTTCCGATCTGATTTTGGTAATGGTGGTGGTGCAGTACTTTTTACAATTTTTCTTTTCTCAAAAATCAACTTTAACTTGGCGGGACTTGCTTCATCGTCCGTTCTTCTGACATTTATTTTCGCTTTTTCCAAGGTGTTTGAGAGTTCTGCAGTAGCCTTCTTCTTTTCTTGTTCCTCTGTATTTATTTTTGGTGGAAGAGTGATGATTTCTGAAGCAAATTTATCTTCGACAGATTTAGATAAATTGGTTGATCCTTGTACAGTGATTTGGCTTGGCTCTGGCGTCTTCTTGATCTGGATTGGTACAGTTGATTCTGGAATAGTATTTTGTTTTGTTTCTTGTACAATCATTTGTTCTGATTTTGGGGCCAAAATTTGTGGGGATTCGAGTGCAGTAATTTTTGTTGCCTCCTGAGTCATAATTTTGGTATCTTCTTGTGCAGCAATTTTTGTTAACTCCGGTGTTGTAATTATTGTATCCCCCGATGTAGCTATCTTTGTTGCTTCTGGTGCCGCAATTCTTGACGCTTCTGAGGTTGACATTTTTGTTTCCTCAGCTGTCGAAATTTTTGTTACTTCTGGTGTAACAATATTTGTTACTTCTGGTGTAACAATTTTTGTTGTTTCTGGTGTCGAAATTTTTGTAGCTTCTGGTGTCGATATTATTGTAGCTTCTGGTGTCGATATTCTTGTACCCTCTGGTTTCAAAATTTTTGTTGTTTCTGGTATCGTAATATTATTTACTTCCAGTACCGCTTTGCTTGTGGTTTCTGGTATTGTAGTCATATTTTCTTCCAGTATCGCAATGTTTGCTGCTTCTGATATCGTCGCAATCTTGGTTACTTCCGGTATCTTGATTTTTGTCGATTCTGTTGTTACGATTTTTGTGGATTCCAGTATCATAATTTTTGTTAATTCCGGAGCGGCAATAATTTGTGTTGGTTCCGGTACAGAGATGTTGAGTAATTCTGGTACACTCATTTGTTTGGTTTCCAGCTCAATAATTTTTGTTAATTCTGGTGCAGTAGTTAGGGTAGGCGTCGATTCTTTTGCCTCAATGAGAGTTGGCTCTTGCATCTTCTCATTCTCCATCTGAATTTGTTCTTGTACCTCACCTATTAGGGTTGGCTCTGATTCTTTGTTAATAAGCGGGAGCTCTTGGATTTCTGGTAGTTGGACTGGCTCAGGTTCTTTGTCTATTAGGGTTCTTTCCGGTAATTTAATATTTAGAGTTTCCTCTGGTACTTCTGTTGCTGGCAAGGGCAAAGTTGGTGATTTTGCTAGCGTTTGCGTCGCTGTACTGGGTGGGTGGGATGATTCCGGCAAAACAGCTGTTTGGGCCAATTGATCTAAATTGGAAATTGTGTCAATTTCCATACTAATGATCTGCGGTGTAGTTGAAGGAGTTAAATTGGTCGGCATTTCTTCCATTTGCATAGATTGGTTTTTGTTCATGGTTATGTCAATTGATTCACAAGGCACTTGATTCCTGACAGGGCTGTCGACCCTTTGCACAATGCCATCACTAACTCCTCCCTCCCTGTCATTTACATTCACAGATGCCTCTTCCATGTCAACATCCTTGTCTTCCGTCATGTCCATTGGAGTTGGGGGACGTATAGAAGAGCACGTTATTGTCAATACAGCATCATTCTCGTTGGTTTTATCATCTTCGCCTAGGTCTTTCTCTAGATCTGATTCTGACTCTCGCTCAGCTGGCTGCAAAAGTAAATTGGGAGGTAGGGGATCCGCGGCATCGTTACTACTTATATTATTACAATTACTACTAACAATTATATTTGTATTAGTCGTGTCCACAAAATGAGAACTTTTCGTCGTCGTCACAGACGAACTATCACAGAACTGATCGCTTTCCTTTCTCGCAGGACTCTCTCCTTGATTCGGGCTTTTCTCGGAGAGAGCATCCATTGAGTCGATCCCAGAATCCTCTCCAGGGGCACCACTCGGATCTTCTGCTTTGGTTATAGGCGGTAAGGCAACGGCCAATGGAAGAGATAATGCATTTGCATGAAGATTTGTATTGCCTGACGATGATGAGCCTCCAGAACCATCAAGAACCGGAGCACCCATTGTCACAAGCTCTGATCTTAATGCTGAAGTCGGTGTAGAGGGGTCCAACGAAGGAGGGATAGAGGGAGTACTACTACTTGCAGGTTGAGGTTCCCCTTTCGGGTTACAAGTTGGCGGTGAAGATGACGATGGTACACAGAGCTGAACTTCTACCTCCACCTTATCACGCAGACCTTTGCTGGGTATCGTCACATCTTCTGTACACACTTTCCTCACCTCGATCTCCACCCCACCGATTTGATTCAGACGCTTCTGCACTTTGGCCACTTCTGCCTCCATCTCTTCCGTCGTTTCTTGAGAACTCTTCTGAGACTGAGTTGAAATCTGTATAGGAGGTACAGGTAAAATACTAGATGAAGGAATTTGCTGCTTTCTTTTCTCCAAGAGACTTTTCAGAGCTGGTGAAGGGGTTAGAGTTGGCATTGGCACAGGCGTTTGCTCCTTATCCGTTGACGTACCAGTGGATATTCGGGGACTTGAACTACTTTGTACTCTGGAGCGAAGAATTGTAGGTGTGTTTCCTTTCACTCGATTACTCAAGTTGCTGGAGGTGGAGGCGGAAGTGGAGGGAGGGGCAGAAGATACAGGACTGATAGAAACTCCTATAGGAGTCGGCTTGAGGGATTGATCACGCTCCTTTTCTCTCAGCACTGGAAGGGTACTCCCCGACGGTATAAAAGGAGAACCAGGGATTGCGTCTTTTTCCTTGTGCTTCTGCCGGTCGGAAAGTAATTTGTTTAACAACTGACTTTGAGATGATTGCTGAGACTGAGATTGTTGTTGGGAAAGTAGTGAAGGAGTGACCGACGACTGAGACGTACGTAGGGCATTTACCATCTCTGTCATCATAAGCGATCGAGATAATATTGCACTGTTGGATGTGGGACTTGCACCTGCATTGCTAGGATTGCCAGACGTTCCAGGGTGGGAGGATTTCGGTTCTTTTGACTGTGGGGGTTGAAGGTGGAATTGAGTAAGCGGATGATGAGGATTTGACGATATAGAAAAATGCGAGTGGTCGGTTGATTTGTCGGGCGAAGATAGGGGAAGCGCCAAAAGCTCCGGCATCGGCTTCGGGCTTTTTGACACTTTTGCCTCTGGAATGACTGTGTTGACCTGTACCGACATAATCTCTAGCTCCTTCGGCACGGGACCTTCAAAAATTTAAAATAAGAAATATTATAGGTTAGGCATATCAGAAATACTTTCACCTGACAGTGAAAACAAATGATGAAACAAACCTTTATGAAGTTTTGGAATGTCTGGAGGTTTTGGAGAAGCCTTCGGAGCATTATGTAAAGAATCTTTGGCTATCAGAGTGCTAGGAGTCACTAACGGGACCATTCCCCCTGGAGTACTAGTAGACACAGAGACTTTCTCTGGAGCCTTGCTTGTTTCTTTGCTGTCAATATCACAGGAAATAGGGATGGGAGGAGTTCTAGAAGCCCCGACATTCGTTTCATGAACAGGGAAATCGTTCATGACTGCGGATTGTGACTGTGACAGATGTTTCATCAATTGCGTACCTTGAGCATGGGCTATTTCAGCTGATTGTGAGGTCACATTCAATGGAAGAGTGCTACTGATACTACTCAAGTTCTCTGTCGTTCGACCCGTGAGCAATTCGGATTTCCGCCGACTCTTTTTAACTTTTCCTATGATATTTGTCATCGAACTATTCCCTGAGATGAGATCTACGAGTCCTCCTGGTTGCACTTTAGAAGGAACGATGGAAACTTTATCTACGACACCACTGGCATGATTACAATCTAAACTTTGATTCTGACTCTGGCTCGAGACGAGGGTTTTGTCTTCTAAATTGTACAAGCGAGTTTTCAACGGATCTTCTGAAATCCCATCCAGATTTCCACTAAGCACTGACGTGCTGTCACTCCAACTACTACCACTGCTATTGTCTTTTGACAATCTTGGACGGGATATTTTGGTAGCCTTCTTGCTACCACCAGAAAATTTGTCGCTGTCATTGCTGTTCGTACTATCGTTACTTTTTATCCGGGATTTGGCTCTTTTGCTATTGTTGAGTTTATAAGAGTTCAAGACTTTCTCACCAACGACAGTAGGAACCATCCCGAGGGATTGTTCCAGCATTGACTTACTGAAATCTTTATCTTTATCCTCTCTGCGGGGACTCACAACGACTGCAGCATTTTTACCTCGAAGGGAAATGTGAAGTGGGGGCACTCTTGGTTGTTCGCCAGGAGCAGGTGAAGTTCCGCCGCCTGACGAAGATAAGCCGCCAGAGGAGGATGACAATGAACTCTTTTCTGACTTCTTCATAAATTCAACTTTATATGCAGAGGACATGACAGGTTCACTCTTCTCTAACTTAAGCCTTAGTTTGATTTTCTCCCCTGGAACACTATTGACAACCACCGGAGGAGTGTCTTTTTCTTTTATGTCTTTTGTGGATAAGGAAGGATTCAAGGACTCATCCCTCGACTTTCTCCCCGATGACGATGCAGGCGAGCCAGGGCGAACAATTCTTCCAGGGTGTAAACTAGCATTGATTTTTTGCATGAGAGAAGATTGGGCAGACTCAATCGAGGCAATTGCTTTGGCAGTATCGGACATTTGTAAGTTTGGAGGCAGATTGTGCAGGTTAGACTTCTTTTGCGTCGTGAAGTGAAGGCGACTTCCTTTGCCTCGTGACGGTTGGACGACTTCGGTCTCATCGTCGTCCTCACTCGCTTCGCTCTCAGAGCTACTCTCGCTGGGCATCGGCTCCAAGTGGCCCGTCAGGGGATTGATTAAAAATTGACGGGGCTTTCCGGAAGAAGTCAACTGAGGCGGAGCTTGAGAAGTATGTTGATGCGTTGAGGGCTCCTTCCCTTGGGCAAGCAAAGACTTAAGGACGGCATGAGGCGGCGGTTGACTAGGTTTAGATTTGGCTTCACCTTGAACTTGACCAACAGTTCTAGCTTTCAATGTTCCGGTGCCACTAAGTCGTACGGGTTCGGAAGGCGTGATGAAATTACCGTTATTTTTCCCTCCACTCGACTGACTGCTAGACTGTCCTACACTGACACCGGCAGCCGCAGCACCAACCATTGTCACAGTGGCCGAGGAATTAGAACTAGACGTAACAGGGACCCTGGGTGAACTGAGAGCTCCCTGCTGTTTCAGATGATGATGATGAACAAGATGATTACTAGAGTTAGTGTTATTATTATTAACATTACTACTACTACTACTACTACTACTACTATTACTATTCACACCAGGATAAGGCGGTGGAACATTCACATTCACAAGTTGAAGTTGTAAGCTCTGACTTGGGCTGGCCTGACTAATGGCATTCGTATTCACATTACTACTGCTGTTCAAAATGTACCTTGTCACTTGGTCACTTTTAACTGTTACATTAGTCAGATTGATATTAGTTAGAGGAACACCCTGTACTGATAAGCCAACCGAAACAGGAGCTGTGTGGTTTGCAGTCTGTGTCTGCACTAGCACAGGTATTGTCACAGTTGTTTGTTGAGAGGCACCCACTGACGAGTTCACTGGAGCAATACTATTATTGTTGTTGACCGGCGGAACAGCATTCACTGTAGGATTTGGTGTTGATGGAGTTGACAGTGCTCCAGACGGTGCGGGAGATATTGAAGGACTGGGACTGTTGTTTGTACTATTGGCTGTGTTTATCAGTGGGTTGCTACTCTCGTTTCTTTGCATAGCTTGCGCGGCATGGGTCATGCTCGCAAAAGGAAAGGGTCCCCCAAGCGGAGGTCGTGGCGCCCCCGAAGCATTTTTTGGAGGCAGGGGAATTGCTTCACCGCTAGGAGCGACCACATTAGGACTCCTAAACGCCGAAGAACTGGATGAGGATAGAATGTCTAAAGTCACTCCACTGGGACCAGCAACTGGCGCTGCTGAAATGGCTGCCACAGGCAAGGGGACTGTTGTGGCTGACGGCAACGAGGAGGAAGAGGAGGCTGCCGCTGCCGCCAACGGTGTCGAAGGAATTGGCGCATCGCTCGGTCGTAAAATCACTTCTTGAGGTTCATTATTAAAGCGCCCAGCCAATGTCAACGAGATCACCTGATAATTTAAAAAATACTTTTCATAAATCCGTCCAAACTTACGAGCACTAATATTACTATACACAAAGATAAACAAATACCTGGTCTCCTTCTACTTGCACAGAAAGTATGCCCAACTGTCGAAGCACATGGGATCCTTGTTGGGCTAACACCCTTAGCCGTTGGGCTGCTTCTTTCGGAATACTGATCGTCACTCGCACTGAATTCCATGGTTCAACTTTTCTAATTTTGAAAGGTTCCTCTTCTGAAATATTAAAAAAATGCTTTAAAAGGAACCAAAACAAAATCTCTGAAACACATGAATAATTTTAATTTATTTATTGATTAGTCGTACTTGTGTATAAAACGGTTTTAAGATTGTTAACCAAAGTTTGGAACCGCTCGGAAAAGTCTGGATCATGAAGGTTACCTTCACATGTTACCACGGCCTCTATTAGGTCCCGTTCATCATCTGGGGCCATTTCTAAATAAAAAAATCACAAAATCTTGTAGAACAACTTTGCATAATTACAAATAGCAATTGACAATTATGCCGAAGATTTTGTAAACTGATAGCATTAGAATCAATAGATCACAATATTACAACTACAGCTGTTCAGAGCCAAGTTTAGTTAACTTGCTACTCTTTACGTTCTTTGCTGAACAAGTGTACAGTTTATGACATAATCAATAATAACAACGCACTAAACTATTCACTAACTCACGATTCTACATTATTTGCGAAACTTAATCCACAGCATTAGAAAATCCAACTGAAAGAACACAATTCATGGACAAATTAAACTATTTTGAATGTTCAATGAAATAATACAAACAATAATACAAATCAATCGACTATCAACTATAGATTTCGCATGTGTTGATTGTTACACTGATAACTGTCACTTGCTTGAACACGTTAAATAACTAATTTTTAAAAACCAACTATTAAACTAATGCTAATTAGTATAAACCGTGAACAGGTTTACATAGACTGACTTATTTACATAAAAATCCCAATGATAATACACAATAATAAACATCAACAACAATATTTTTATATTTGGAGGCAGAAGTCAAAGGCAAAAAACAATATATTAATGTGGTTTCTGTTACCCGAAAACTGAAGAAGAATGTAGATTAAACATTTAAAATTGTAGAATAGGTGTCACACAAATTATAAAGTCAACAAAAAAGGGGTAAATTTTTCAAAAAAGTGGGTATTTCGAAAAGACGAGCTTTTGAATGAAAGTGTTTGATGGAAGATGGGGCTGAGAAACGGCAATATCAAAATATTAGCAAATTGTCCTGGAACGGGGTAATGACAATCGTAACACTATGAATAGCCTTGAGGCGGAAAACACTCGTACAAAGGTCAAAATGCTAACTTACCACCACATAAGGGGAATTTGTGCATAATATGCACTTGCTCAAACTAGCCATGGAACAATAACAACCGCTGCCATTTGCAATGTCTGCTGACGAGAGGAGAGGGATGGATACATGCGTAAATCAATTCATGGGCTTCAGCTCATTCGCTCTTTTATTGGCCACCTCCTACACCACCCCTCCAACAACCGCCGACTCTCAAACACAAACTCAAAAATTCAAATAATACATCAATTCTGAACAACTGATAGACAACTGACAACAACAAAACCCTTCCTTACGCCAATAATTATGTCAACAAATGGATACTTTTCAAATGCAAAGCGATATTCAGTGATAATATGTTATGCGATGCGACTTATAATAATAAAGCTATTTAGATCAGGTATCTATCTCTACATTGTGTAATGGGATGGGAATTGGTACGACTTACCATGACTTACTAAAAAGTACTGTCCAACTCCAACTGATGATTTGATGTTTACTAATAATAGGTAGTACTCCGGTCAATTCCGGTGGCCTACGTAGAACGATTTGGATATTAATATATATTGGTCCTCTAATCTAAATTACATTCGATTGATTGGCATTGGCACAACCCGGGTAATTCTTTATTTTTGTTAGGGTAGAAAATTAAGGAGAAGGGGTGCATGTTAACGGTTAGGTCAGGAGGTCAGGCAAGGCTTTTAGATGCATTATATTATTGATATAGAAAAGGGCTATACCAAGGAACCTATAATAAATATACTGATAAATACGTCCCATATATGATATATAAGGCATCAAAACTTTTAATGTTATAGTTATTATAGATCCAAGAAAAATAGATCATGTCACTGGATACATAATATAATGCTTGTTCGACAGAAAATGTTCAGTGAATAATTAATTTATCTTTCATATTATATTTGAAAACTGATTATTTATTAATTAGCAAGACCTTCTTTGTGAACACACCACAAGGATTATCGCTACGTACATACACTACATATTAAATTTTTTGATGGAATATTGATGTGCTGACCAATGACTAGTGAATAAGTGATGTTCCTTTTAGACACAGATTTCACAAATTAAGATCAGGCATGGGAGAGACTAAGAAATTAATTTGTAGTTTCATGATGGCTAGTCAGCAGAAACTGAATTGAATACTCCAGCTTTTCTCATCCTCTCAAAGTCAGCATTTGCATCATACGTCCTGCAATGCAAATAAGTATTAACATCAATAAATTGCTAAAAAGGTATATATGTAGCTCCGCCTTAGTAATTTTATATTTAATGATAACCCTTGGCTTTTGTCTCGTATGCTTACACTAAAAAACTATATTATGGTTGTGCATTACTACCAACGCATCAACTAAATATTTGTCCCATTTTCTAAAATAAGTTAAAAAATATTATAAACTACCCCATTACATTAACTCCATAATACCATTTTCAATACCACTCTAATTCTACATGCAAGATGAAATATAGCCATATTTATACAGTATAAATTTATACATTAATTAAAGTTTATAATACTATTATAAGTAATTTAATTACACTTCACCCTGCAATATTAGTTTATTAGCACTATTACATATTATTACTAGTTAATGTTAATAAAAAGTGATTAAACTATCTGATTACTTGTAAAAGTCGGCGTATCGTTGTTTGTGAGGTTCGACCCATGCATATTTAAATGCAATAGATGCGATAATACCGGCTGTGAAGGAAACAACCATATCTCTCTTGAACCGACTCACCAAAAATCCTCTCAGTTGTGGCTTGCCCATCTAAATGAGGAAAATAAAGCAAATCATAATTCAGTGAAATATAATATATTATCATAGAATACTCAGCTATGGGAAGCGGAAGATGGCTTTCTGATTTAAAAAATCGTCAACCCTGGGATTTCCATATAGTTAGTTAATATTTCTTCCGAGGGGGATTTTTATAAAATAAAACTGGAACAGTATTTCATTTTTGGAAATTCTGAAACTGAAAAGCGGCATGAGTCTTCACTTCATAGCTACCCGTGTCCGGAAAAATATATGTAGGTGCCGAGCCGACTGCCGACTTGGACATTACTGTATCATACAATCATGAAAAAACGGAGCCCTTTTTATAAAATGTAAAATATAAAAGGCACAAAAATTATAGACCAACGATAAGTGTACCTCGTTTACTATAAATACAACCATTACCATTAAATTAATTAATTTGGATTTAATGTTTGATAAAACTATTGCATATAGCAAAATAGCTCACCTTATTGGAATATTATTATTGTTCCAGGAATTCTAATGAATACGAAACGAAAAACGGCTGACTGGAAAAGTTCTACAAAAATTTCTTCTATGCAGAATGCAGACAAAACTAATGGCCGAGACCCATTCGTGAATGAGAAAAGTATTGGAGCACCGAGTACATCTACCTACTGGCATGAAAGTTATTGAAATTCTGCACAGCTAAATGAATAGCTCAAAAGATGGCCTAACTATGACAATAGAAGTTCAGTGCCAATGAATTTCGTTGGCAGTTGCTGTTGCCGCCGAAGCCAAATAAAGATTGCGACGCGAAGATGCAATGCGATGAATGGACCGATGATTCCAGTTTCCATCCTGTGTGCCAAGCAGAAAGCAAGTGTTTTTATTTTTCACACAAAAATATTTTTAAGTTCATAATTTTGTGGTGGATGTTTGTAAATTGATAGTAAATTTAAGTAGGGGAGGTCAAAGGTAAGTTGTATCGGAAATTATAGAGTGTATTATAAAAATAGACCCAATAGTAACTTTTTTGAGTTATGAGATTGAAGGGAGAAACTCGTTTTTGGATGCTGGAAATCTTCCAGTGTCCAGAAAGTAGTCAGTAGCCTCTCGTAGTTGTTAACGCCGAAATAAGCAGGCGTTATCACAACCTAGGATTGTCCAGTCACAGTCAGTCTAATTTAATTACAAATTACGGTATATAAAAATGTCAACCAAATCGGGTGACACAATTTCTACGGGAAGCTCTCAGAAGGTCAATTCTACTCAGATTTCATCTGCGTCACCGACTTCTACCTCTGGAGGACATAATGTTGTTGCAGGCGAAGCTGGTACTGAAAGTTCTGACAAAGCTCGAATTCAGCAGGATTCTTTTCTTGGTGAGAGTTTTGTAAAATATACTTAAATACTACATAGTAATCTTAATGCTATAAAGTTTTGAATCAGCTTATAGGGCAATGATGCTAATCTTAGGACACCTTTGTATCCCTAAAGGGGATATGATATGAATTTTATTCTGAGCTCTTGTAAAAATAACGAGAAAAATGAAAAATGTATCTAATTTGTTTTTGTGGTATAGAATGGAACCTTAAATTATTGAACTTTTATTTATGTAGAAAACTATTGGACCGAACTTGCATCATTTTGTTTCGATCGAGCCAAAGAAATATCTGAAAAGGAGAAAGAAACTGCCTTAAAGACTTACGTTGGTCATAGTAATATTGCGTCCCCTGGTTTTACCTGGGTGATTATAACCACAGCTCTTAGCCAAATAACTTCAACGGAAAAAGCGTATTTAAATCTCGTCTTCCTAGCCCCTAAAGGATTCCTTAGGAAAGATGTAAGAAATCGAATTATTGTGAAACTATTTTCCATTCTGTTTTATAATTTATTTATCTAATCAATGATGCTAATCTTAGGACACCTTTGTATCCTTAAAGGAAATGATATGAATTTTTATCTCTGAGTTATACATTATCATAATTAACTCGGAGAAAATATACCGCTATTATAATTTAAATAATGGCTTACATAAATATTTCCTTGCAGTGCAATCTGAAGTCAACTTTGGAATCAATACGACATGACTTGAAAAAAATCGCGAATTCGGCACCTGCTGTAAATTCTTCCCCTTCTAGACTGCAAAACTCAAGAATTGCTAGCGCCATTTTGATCCTTGTTACACTCAGGCTTGATTTAATGGAATTGTATGTACACATATTTTCCATAAAATTTAATTTAAATGGCATTAATTTGTGTCGATTAATTTGTTGGCAGCTATGAAAAACTGTCTCTTCTTGGAACTGCTAAAAATGTTGAGATTTCAGATCTACTCTGTGATGTTGAAGTTATTTATGAAAAATTTAATGATGATAAAAACGCTGCTAAGGATGGAATTAATGTGCTTGACGGAATAATTAATTCCTTAATGTAACCATTTCTTGACTTATGATACCAAACCATGTTAATGTTACTAAACCAAGAATTTCTGTCCATTCGATGAGATTTTTATAATTCGTTGTTTTAGTTGGGAATGCGAGTCTCTGATCAATCTTCTTAGAGCTCATATGATGATGCAAACATGGGAATATCTTCAGGCAACAATAGCGCTTCAAATGGCAAATAGTAAATTGTTAGAATGGGGCGAATTTTTACAAAGTCGAGAGGTTAAAAAGTGACAGATTGTATTAATTATAATTTTTTTTAAATTTTATTCTATGCAATGAATGACAAATTGGTCATACCACCTAAAATTCATTACGTCTTACGTCTGTCTTCTTGCATTTCATTTCAGAATACAAGGAAGTCAAGCTTTTATAAAGCAAGTGTTACAAATCCAGTCCTATACCTTTGGATTTTGAGACTTAAAGGAGCACTTGTTTCTAAGTTCACAATCTATTTTTATGAAGTTTTAGCAAAAAGTGGCGGCGCTACTGATGTCATCAAGGCTGGTGCCAGTCTTCAGATTGATTACTTTTACAAGTAAATTTTCCTTTCTGAGTTCATTAGTGATATTCTTATTGACTTTAACCAAAAATACACTAACAGGTTACTTGCCGATTGCAAAAATATATTAAATTTTGCAGAATAACAATGTTCAAGAAAAAATCTGACGCACTGTTTATTTGCGTAGTGTTTGATGCTAAGGATATAAATTTTCACCCGTCTGGATATCAACATTTGCAACGACCAATAATTCTTCCTCAAGGTTTAGAGTCTTATCCTGCCATTTTGGCTATACCAGAGGTAGGAATATTACAGACATACGCCAACACTAACAATGATAAAAAGTTTAGGAACTGATTTGCTTTATTTTATCTCCAGAAACCAATTAGTCACTGGCCAAGCGTCGTTATGATAATAAGCGACCGACTGCAAGAATTGAATAGTGATAAGTTTATAGGATTTTATGACAAAAGTGTAAGTTCTAACAAGTTTTTAAGTAAATACGCTCGTGGTGTGAATATATGTATACAACTTGGATCTAATAATCTTTTTTATTTTGGCAGGCTGAGTCAACTTATTTTTTGCTAAGAATCGACATTCGCATGTATATGTTAATCATTTACGGCACAAAAAAATCAGAAAAGGATAGCTACACCCAAAAATTTATGAATGAATTATCAACTGATTTGAAATGCTCAAAGATTTTCTCTGCCCTAAAATCCGTCAAATAAACCTGATGAAATGACTGATGATTACATATTATATTACTTAATATTAATACTCGCTATCGCTACCGTTAACTATTAATAATTAATTTGTAATAATGTTGTTTAATAAATTCCAAGGTTGAAGAATTCTGAGCTGTTGACCAAAATGAGAGCTTCCCTTGAAAATTATTTACATTAATTTAGTCCAGTTCAACAAAAAAAGGCATTCTAATTAATTGGTTCATTCTGAATATTCTGTTATTAGGGATTTTTGAGACACCATGTCACAGGATGTTCAAGCATTTAATTCATTTCCACCGGTTCCTTCTCCTGGAAAAATTTCATTATTCGAAGCAGAGGCAAAGTTACACGCTTTAACCTCAAATTCCGAAAGAATAGAAGATTGCACCCCATTTACAGATATTTTGAATGAATATCACAACATTAATGGAAATAAAATGAAAGCAGCGTTTCCGCACAGACACAGCGAATATGTTACAACCGCAAATATAAAAACATTTATCATGCCTGAAGACCTGGGTCTAATGAAGGGGCTATGGACCTCAATGTAAGATGTTTTTAATTTTCAACATACAAATTAAGATTTCTAAATCAATAATGATTTTTTCCTTAGGATGGACAATGGATTAGAAGGAATGCAGGAATATTTGCAAAATGTACACAGGTCGTCTGGTAATGATCGCTTAGCCAAAATTTTAGACTTCATGGCTGCAATTTCATCTGGATATTACTACATGTTAAGGCATGTCTCTATTTACGCGTATCCTCATTACAAGGTATACAAGAAGACTTAGTTCTGTTGTCATTTTGATAATTGGTAACAAATTATATAATAATATGTAATTTAAAGTAGTCAGCATTTCCTAAATATTAAAATGATTTTGTTTTTGTTCCTTTTGTTAGATGGGACCGGAAGAACTGATAGAAACATTCGCACCCATTCGTGATTGGAAGAGTTCATGGATTAGAGCTTTAGCATGGCATCCTACGTGCCCACAAATGGGAATTGCGTTAAACAATGATACAGTTAGAATATATACCAATGGAATAGACGTGGTGCCTATGGTTCGCTCTGAAGATCAAAATATGATCTCTTATATTGCCTTTCGGTATTTAATTTTCTGATAATCATATACCTGGTTATAATATGTTATGTGGTCATAATTTACCAAACTTATGTTGAATATTGCAGACCACATATACAAACTGAAATAGCAGTGGCTGTTGAAAAAGGAGTCTTAATATGGGAAATTAACACAAGCCATTCGATCAAACCTAGAAAAAAACAATCTAATTTATATACTGTTAAAGGGCACAGTCCTGTGTCTTGCGTCAGTTATTCTAATTCTGTAAGTTTTTCTATATGTACACAGTGTGTAGTACGCACATCAACATAATCAACAATACTGTTAAAATATAAATTGTGAAAAATTGTTTTCTATTTAATATAGGGAGATAAATTACTATCTTCGTCACCTATGGATAACTCCATTATAGTGTGGTTAAGAATATTTTCCGGATACGAATACTTAAGTCGCGTAAGTGGTGGAGGCGTACCACTGGCTATGTGGTCTCCAGATGATTCAACTATTTTTAGCACTACCCCCACGTCAATTTTTAGGTACACCAAAATAAATGTTTGGATTCAATGTTTAATCAACGATTGGCCTCTAGTCCGCAGACTTATACGTAATATTTTAAATTGTTTGTGCAGGCTATGGGATATGGAAAGTAAATGTAACCCTCGAAATTGGAATACAAGTGGGAAGCCTGTTGAAGCAGCTTGCTGGAGCCCTTGTTCTACAATGATTATGTTTGCCTGTGATTCATATTTATATATTATGCATATGGAGATGAACGACCTGGATAAGTTCCTGAATCAAACCAACAGTAAATCTAAAATTGTTCCAATTTTCGATTTACGGGAATGTTTAGTAAGTAGTGAAGACGGCCTGTATCAATACAAGTAAGCTATTCTTTCATTTGAAAACAAATTATAGAACTTATAAATTTGTTATGAAATAATAATATGAGCGCTTCTGAGTGCAGTGGAAGTTATTACCTACCTTATTCGAAAATTAATCCCTAAAATCATAGTAAAATAAGACTTGTGTTATTCAGAGTTGGAGGCAGGGTGCGACAACTTGTTTGGGATCAAACTGGAACCAGGGTTGCGTTGTTTTTTGACGATTCCGAGTTGATCCCTATATTTCGTGTTCAGCCTCGTGCAGTAAACTTCCTTGACCCGATTGGATTTGTCAGAGGCCATCCTGGAGATTATCCTGTTTCAATGGCTTTTCAAACAAAATTCAATGATGGTGCCATTCTAGCTATTGTATGTTCATTTACTTCATAAATTCCTTATTTAGATATTTTCTTAAAAGTATAATTTTCAAAATGAATCCATCATAATTTCCGATATTAATTTACAATTGCGTCTGAATAGGCATTTGTAAGCGGACGATTCCAGTACTTACCACTACTCTTTGTAAATCCGAAAATGCAAAAAAATATTTTTCACATGGATAACTACCGATTACCTATCCCCGTAACACAATCTAGATATTCTACGTCCGAAAAGGAAGTATCTAACAAGTTTGCTACATTTATAGAAAACGCTTATAGTGAAACTGGAGTTGAAAATCCTGACAACGATCTAGCGGAACCTCCTCGTCTATTTTCTACTTCAATGTAATGTCTGTAGTCGGTGTTTTACAGTGTCATTTCTTAAAACTTACTTCGTGTATACTGTTTGCTGAAACTTTTAGTTGTCCGTTAAAATTAATAAAAAGTTGTTGTAATTTATGAGCTGTTTGTGACTGATTAATGTTCAATAAAAATTTATAACGACTGATCAGGTCGTTAAACAAATTCCACCATCAGTGTTTTGAGTTTATTTTGCATGAAAATATATAACTGACAATAGGCTAAAAAACGCATAAAGAGTCAAATCAAGTAATTTTGACATTAAAATGCCTAGAATGTTAGGTCAAGTAAATTTGACTATCAAAATGCATAGAAAGTCAAATCAAGTAATTTTGATTATCAAACTGCATAGAAAGTCAAAGAAACTAACTTTGAATATCAAAATGCATAGAATGTCAAATCAGAAATATTTGACTATCAAAATGCATAGAAGGTAAAATTAGATAATTTTGACTAAAAATGCATCGAAAGTCAAAGCAAACCATCAAAATGTTGTTAAAATCTATTTTTAGTATAATGTGCCATTTTTGGTAGAAGCGGTATAAAGTATTTTGAAACTGCAAGCAAACGAAATGCTAGAAGCACAGTTAAATTTTTTATGCCAATTTTTATCACTTTGACTATAAAAAAGAAGACAAATTGAGCGCACGGTATCTCGGTAACTAGTGGACCGATTTGCACCAAAATCAATAGTGTTTGTCACATGTCCCTAAGTGACGTTTTTGCCAAGTTTGGTCAAAATCCGTCTTTGCTTTCAAAAGTTATCGTGGGAGCGAACGGACGGACAGTGCGGCTCTATAAGCTCGCTTCCTCGGGCGAGCTAAAAGGCGATTATTTAGATGTGAAATTATTTGGTCTCGACTTGTAAAAATAAAGTTTGTCTTCATAAATCCCTAGAAGCTAAATCTGTTGGGGAGATAGCCAAAAATCAAGAAACGCCTATCTTCAGTGAAATTTTTCATAGAAGCATCACTATTTGCGAACATTTATAAAAGCCTCATTTTATTGCCGAATTGTTGTAGACAGTAGTTGTCAGTTTAGAAGTTAATGAATTTCCTTTGATATACCAACTACTGTTAGAAACATCAAGTGAATAAAATTTTCATAGTAGAATCGTCAGTCATCATTAGTTAGGTAATTGTAATTATTATCATAGAATTACATTGTTAACGGAAGATATGTATTTTTGTATAAATTGTATATTCAAAAATGGAGTAAGGAACTCTTCTCAACTGCTTGAAATTCATATAAGGGCCGTAAGTGACGGTTAGTTTTTTATGCACACCACTGCACTGGGCCCAGGCCCAGAGTGCCTGCACGAACCGTACTCATATT
>JABASH010001428.1:0-26368 GCA_019776445.1 Tomocerus maximus | reverse complement strand
TTGAGTGTCTTGTGTTGGAAAGCAGTGACCAGTTCCCAACTGTGCCTACTGATATCGATCTTATGTATTGATTGTACTCATTTGACACTTTAATAAAGCAATATTATTATTATTATTATTATTAGATTTTTTTAAAACATTTTGTGTGCAAAATAACAAAATTAGTTTTCAATCTTTATAGAAAACGATTTCATAGTTTTGGTTTTTATTTTTTACTACCTATTACCATTCAAAACCAAAAATATTCACGATTCTTTTACATGAACTTTTGAAGTAGGTACCTACTCGAAGTGCTATATTAATGTGTATTCAAATAACTAATGATTGTTTCAAGAGTGTTTATTTGTGGAGTTGTTGCTGTGTAACTGTGTAAGTAAAGTCGACCATGTCACAATAACAACTTTGTGACATAAACATGGTTCTACTATTTACTACTGCCAGTGTCACTTGTGAATTGTGAATTCAGTCACTTAGGATAAATTACCTTGTTAGCTTACAAATGTATGCGTTACTCCTTATGCACGTCTACATATTTATTTAAACCTATTTTATTTCTATTGAAATTTCTCTGATGGTAAGCAAATATATTTATGGCATAAAAAATTCGGAAATGTAAATACCATAATTCTGGATTAGCCGTACAAATATATGTACCTACTTTCACAACATGTTTTGAATTAAGTAGTTCACAAATATTAAATATGGTATGCTAAAAGCAAGCTAAAAGTAACAACTGAGCATGTCATAATATCGCGAATATTTATTTTGGGCTGCGAATTAATTCGTATGGTAGAAGCAGGAATTTCTATGGCAGATTTTTTTCATTGTTGGTGTGAAAGTGTATGCGTTGGTATGGCAGACATAAAGATCGTATGGCAGATAATAATGGAAATTGTATGGCAGTCAATTATAGGCTAGGCTAACAATAGGTGAACGATAGGCTTCGATTATATGATATTAATGAATATAACTGAGTCAATGTAAATGAATGTAACATTTTTATATTGTGTGCGAGTACGTATGAGAAGGAAGTAACAAGTATTTTATGTAAATGTATACGATAAATAATAAATAAGTTAATGTCAATTAGTAGAAAAATCAATGGCTGAGTATTAGTTGAATGTAAAGGTTAAAAAAGTTATTGCCGTCTTAGTGCTTGTGCAGGTTGTTTTGGTCGCCCAGGTTTTCCAAACTTACTAATGACTTAGCCACTGCCATGATATGTTGCATCAAAAGCAAACTGGAACGTACTGAAGGCAAACACTAATGCAGCGGAAAAGAAATACAGATAGTACCGTTTTACCTACCTAGTATATATAAATTAGAGATAACAGTGCAGTGCATTGACACAACATAAAAATGTTACATTCATTTAAATTGACTAAGTTAATAAGTTATATCTGTATTCATGAACATCATATAATCGAAGCCTGTCGTTAGCATAGCCTGCCATTGACTGCCATACTCCAATGTATGCCATACGTTCTCTTTGTACGCCATACACGTTCATACTAACAATGAAAAAATTTCGCCATACGAATTCCTGTGTGTGCCATACCAAAAAAATATTATTTATTTATTTTGCACATGTATTACTATTAGAAAGCCCAACAACACTTATTGCTTATTTAGGCGGAAACCCCTATTTCTTAAAAGTAAACAAAAATAAAAAGCTAAAGTTAAACCAAAATATGACAATAAATAAATGTATAGGTTTTGCACAGATAATAATATTTTTGACAGATAATTTTAGTTTTTCCTTAGATTGGACAGTCTACATCTTTACACACAAGATATTTCATTATTATTATTAGTAATTCAATCCTTTTACCTATTTTGTATCAATATATCAGTATTATTTACAAGTAAAACTAAATCAATTATAAATCCATTATCAAATATAACTAAATAATAAAAATGTAAGAATTGTAATAAACACTTTTAGTACATTATAAATGTATATAGTGTATAATGAATAATGACAAAGCATTTGCTAGTAAGAATACGAACCATATAAAATTCCCAATGTCTACGCTGAGTTGCTTGTGATTGTTGTGATTTCTGGATTTAGGATTTAATAGTTGACAATAAATAAATCGATAGAGATGAATATAATGATGAGATTATGAATTGTATTAAGTTAGGTTTTGTGATGTGTTAGGTACTAATTATACTGACTGCGTCTTTTCCTTGGCTTCTACGTGGTATAATATTACAAAGTCTTCATTAGTATACTTTAGTACCCAATTAAATTGCCAACCTCAATCAACCCTCAGTCAAAATAATAAAATAGCTATCTCCCATACGGAATTTTGAGTTGCTTGTGATTGTTGTGATTTCTGGATTTAGGATTTAATAGTTGACAATAAATAAATCGATAGAGATGAATATAACGATGAGATTATGAATTGTATTAAGTTAGGTTTTGTGATGTTAGGTACTAATTATACTTGCGTCTTTTCATTGGCTTCTACGTGGTATAATATTACAAAGTCTTCATTAGTACTTTAGTACCCAATTAAATTGCCAACCTCAATCAACCCTCAGTCAAAATAATAAAATAGCTATCTCCCATACGGAATTAATTCCGCTTTTGTAAATTTGAAAAAGGGTTTGATTAAGTCTGAGATGGTTTGAGTAATTGCATGTGAATGAATAAGGTACTAACTAAACTAAACAGTGATAATTAAGGCAATGTTGATCTGCCACCTAAATGTTACTACAAGCAGGAATGGAATGCACAATAATGTATTCTTCAAGTATTAGTATTTTCAAGAAAGTAAACGGATATTTTATGGAAGAGAAACATGGAAGATGTAAAAATTTATATCAGCAGATATTTATTTCATTTCTACAACTTCCTCGTTAATTACAAATGGTTAACATAAAAGTTGCTATGCATGAGTGGCCACTGGCTAAAGGTGGAATAGACAATAAATGCCAATCAGTCCATCATCGCCATTATTTCTATCACGCCAAGCTATGTAAGGCACAAGGCTGTCTTTTGGGTTTAGTGTTATACACTTTTGATTGACTTCTGGTGATGTCTCAAGTTTAAAGGAGAATTTATATATTATGCAGTCTTTACTCGACCAAATTATGTATAGTAACTGGGCGATGGAGTTCCGTATACCGTAGAAAAGCTCGGACTTGTCTGAGTTTGGCAAAATTAATTCAACAAGGCTGATTTTAATGATATTTGGGATTTCATTAAATTACAATAAAATGCAGTATAAATGCAGGTACTTAACTATAAAGAAATTCATGAAAAAATGAAAAATTTTACAGCTTCACAATAAGCGGAAGCTCCCTTTAAATTGTATTGGCAATGGCAATCGTTAGTTGACTAGTTTGTGTACATATTCAAGGCTAATAAGATTGTGCACTTCACAACTAAGTACAACTGTGTTTGGGTGGGTTTCAAAACAATGTGAACTCTTTGACAAATTTTTGAGGACCATTTGTTAAGGATGTGCCAAGAGGGAAGTGAGAACACGTGATTCCTGGTCCTTATATATATTCAGCACCAGCACAGAGATGCATCACAACACACTCGCACTACTTCCAATAAGTATATCTGTATATCAGGAAAACTTGGAAATAATTTCCATCGAAAACCAAATATGAAGGCTTTTGTCATTTTCGCTCTCATCGTCTCTTGCTACGGACGTCCGGAGAGTCCCGCCTCTCTTGCTGCTGGACCAGGACCTATCGTAAGAATTTTTTACTGTTTTAGAATGTAATTTGCATCCTAAACTATATCTAACACTTTTAGTACTCAGAGCTGAAATGTAATTGTCCGGTGCTTACTATTTCAGTCAAAACCAACAAAATTGGTCTGTGTTGGTGAACATCTCGGCCCGAATGAAGCAGTCCTTGCAGCGATTAAGGAATGCAAAACATCGGACCGTTTCGGAGATGGAGAAGGAAAACTTAATAAAAATGTGCGTAAAGTTGACTATAATATAATTTAAGTAGATACACGATTTTGAATAGCAATTTTGAAATAATAATTGTCTAATTAATTGCAGTGTGCCACATTCTGTGTCCATAAAGCTATGGGACTGGTGAGTATTTTGCCATTTTCTGATTTACTCTATGAGAATATACTTTTGTTTCAAATGTGAACTTAATTGATATGTGTCTATTTGATGTACAGATTAATAGCGACTTGACCCCATGGAATGGTGACAAGTGGGCTGCTTGGGCTGCCGACACTCTCCCTGACAAACAAGTAGCTCCAGCCCAAGAACACTTCAAAAACTGCTACGAAACTTTTGGTAATAAATTAAGAAACCTAATTATTATGTCTAAATTATAATTAATAACTATACTCATAACTAATTGAGTATTAATGGATATCTTTTAAAGGCTCTCATGTTGACTTGAACGATGCTACTTGCGCTCACAATGCTATTTATGACGCCTGCCTCTGGGAGTTGCAATCAAAAACTGTAAGAAAATATTTTAAATCTGAAACTTTATCTGCGTGATATAAATATATTCGGTTGCATTAATGGCAGAATGACACAACTAAAGTTGGGTTATTTATTTTCCAATTGCATCAGTGATTTAATTCTTCCTTGCTAACTGGAAATTTTATTTTTAGAGCTGCCCTGCTAAGTCCAAGTAATATCTCAGGATTCGAATCTTGAAAAAGGTGGGCTGCATTGAAAATGGCTTTTTAATACACTAACCAGGTAATCGTCATCATCAAATTGCCGCAGAATCATTTACTCTATTTATTATTCAATTAATTCTTTACTTACTATTTTGCTAATTACCTTCAGCTATTTATTCTTATTTATTTCACCATTTTGTAAAACATAAAGTCAACCAAATATGCTAATAAAAATTGGTACTGCTTTATAAAAACATCTTGAGACATCTTATATTTGCACACATCTTCATAATACATACTTAATTCCCTACTATTGCAAGATAAAAAGTACGATATCATTTTTAAGCTCCTAACAAGTATACATTTATACATATTACAATTGCAGAATATAATTACTGCAGTGAAATGGATTATTTATATTGTTATTTATATAAAATAATAATATATAATAATATATACTACCAATTAATCTAGTTTTAACTGATAGTTTAATGATGTAGTCAGGACAGGAATTCTGACTTGTCGGGACCGTCGTGAAATAATGCATTTATGGGAGATATTACTATAGACTAATACTATTGTACATCTGCAATATTAAGTATATGGTTGCCTTTTCAGTTTTAAGTTTCAGTTATCAGGGTTATCGGGTTATCAAATTTTACAACTTTGATAATCAATTCTTATCTTTATCACCATATACAGTGTTTTAATGCTCACTTTTGCAGAGTCCACTTTTACACGTCGCAACGTACCTCTTGCAAAGGTGAGTAACTTCTATTGAATATTTTATGTATTTATCATTTCACCTAAAATTGAATTTTAAATGTTTTGATTTATATGCTTGAACATCGTAATTTCTAAGTAACTTCTACAGGGAAAAAACTGCTGTAATTTCTGTAACAAAATTCAAATGTTTGCAAATTATGCGATCGAAATTGTCAGAAATGTTAAACAATAGGTACTGAAAGTTAATAGTTATCAACCCAATATGATTTCAGTTACAAAATTTATAATTGACAAAGTATACTTTAAATAATATTATTTATTCGTAAAATTGCACACTTTTAGCAAACCTAGCAAACTAGACTATTATAACTATAACGCCTAAAGTATAACAATAGCACCACCGCCACTAACCTCACGTTCACAGTCCAGCGCAGTTAGTATCTGTATATTATAAAAATATAATTTACCTGTGTCATGGAATAACTCCCCAATAAGTCGCTAGTGCGTATTAAGTGTATGTAATATAAAAGATTAACTTCACTCTGGGTTAGCATCTTTCGAAATTAAACCAAATTGGGGCCTTAGCCTTTCGAAATTCAACAAGAGACCTAGCAACGAATAAAATATGCCTGATTGAAATATACTGAGATTAGCACAAAATATCACAAGAACGATTCAGCAGAGACACACTAACCAATTACCTACTGCCGTATTCTTGTTAAAATGCACATTCATATTGCGTTTGCTATTCAAGTGTGTAACGCAATGTAATACTAAATCTCATACCTTTAATTTAATTTCAGACATACTTCTCACTGTAACTTTATGCGTGTAAGTAGTTGTCATGCTCAAATGACTATACTATGTCTTGTTTCTAGTGGCTATGAACCTATAATACTGTGCAGAAGGACTTGACAATCACAGTGTATATTTACGACTATTACGACTACAACCGCTACCACCGCATTGTCTGTTGCACTAGTATAATATGGTTATAGTTTGTAGTTTGCTTTATTCGGTGGGGGTATACTAGAATAGATATTTTGTATTTTCAAGTTTCAAAAATATGAAAGAAACAATGAAAGAACAATGAAATGAACAGTCTACTTCCTGTAGGGACATCAGCAATTTAGAATTAATCAACTAAAAAGGCTGCTCAAACATGTCCGAATGAAGATGTGTGATGTGTCAGATGTAGATTGAGTTGTAGTATTTAAATTAATAATTTTAGTTATAGGTACTTATACTCTGGTACTGGCGATGCTGACAAATATAATGACATTGAAACTTTGAGACCTGTTTAAAATTCTCAACTCAATGTTGTCATTGAACTACTAACTTTACTTTTACTGATTATTAATGCTAATTATCTAATAGTTATGAACTAAGGACAAGCACAATAGTAGCATGTCTTGTAAGAGTGGTAATACAAATCTTGAGTAGTAATTTAAATTATAATTTAATTCATGAAGAAACTCTGACGTTTGAGGTTCGCAGACTTAGAGGTTCACAAACATTCAATAGTACAGTACGTACTACAAATGGGTAGCACAGTTGAAGCTGTCGGATGGGACATTTCCCTTGGAATTGCAGGGACTGATTTTGGAAAATGGCTTCTGAGTAAGTGCATTTTTCCATAAAAACTAATTTCATTTTGAATATAATAAGTAATCATGATATTTACCCTCTTAATTTATGCCGTAATATTTAATATCTTAAATTATCAAGAACTGAAAAAAATGTAAAGATTGGGAATATTGAAATATCACAATTCTTTTTTGTCTGTTTTTGCCTGTACGCAAATAATGAATTTGCCAATTCTACTATTTACACTTTTAAGAACTGACGAGTAGCAACCCTGAAAGTAGCCCAGAAGCGATTGACCACGTAGGCCTTAAAGTTTTCGGCACTTTGTATGAATATGGAGACGAAGGGATATTGTCTTCTCCAGCTCCTAGCAATAACTCTGAATTAACCTCCAAGTACCCAGCCTATGCTTTAAGGAATGTCGAATCGATGGGAACTACTTCCGTGTCGAAGGAAGAGTTTGAAAATTGGATCGCTGAACAAAATCGCCAACAATTTCAGTAGAATATCAACGTTATTATTAGTTTTAGCCGATTCATTGATGGCATTTTAAATAATTTGAATTTATAACTTTATAGTAAACATTACAAATAAATATTATTATTTAATATTATTATTTATATAGATGTTATTGCAATTTATTAAGTACTTGTTATTGCAGGGGATCGAATTATGATGTAGTGAATAACAGTTGCATCGTCTGGGCCATTGCTGGTTGTAAATTCCTTGGAGTTAACTTCCCTGATAATTGGAATAAAATAATATCCTATGCACAGGAAAAGTATTAAAAGTTTACAACTTTTCATCTACTATTGAGGCTATGAACAAGACTATCATGCACTTTATTAGGATACATTTCTCAAGTAAATCATTCTATTAATTTGTTCAGCAAAGTTGTGGCTGACCTACTTGGACGTTCTGGAATGGGATCAAGAGCTGTTTTCAACTGAAGCACTTAACAAATATCCTGGACAATTTTTTAGGGCTAAGGACAGCGTTCTGGAAAAGCTAAATTACGTATATAATTTCTTGCCATCAAAAAGATACATTATTATATTATCGAGATTTCTTAAACTTTTAGACCATGATCTTCAAATTAATATCATTTTCCGGACTATGAAGTATAAATTATGGGATTTGCGTTGCACACAATTAAATTTTAGCAAAAAATCCTCACAAACAAACTTTCCTGTCACCAAATTATATGTACCTACCTACTATTGCAATAATACTTCCAAATAAATTATATTACACAGTTAACTGTTTATGTAGTAATTGCCAATCATAACAGCATTTTATTTCAATTTAAAATACCTTTGTTACAATTTTGGAGATAGTAATTATCCAAATCAGTAGAAAAACAAATTAACAATGAAGGACTATACAAAAAAAATTACATATTTATTATTTCGAAAGCGTGAGAGAGTAGTTTATCTCTTGTAGTATCCGTATCCGTATCCAGCATAGGCAGTTGGGACATTGTATTGGTATGAGTTGTAAGAAGTGGCAATTGGGGCACCAGCATATCCGTATCCAGCATAACCGCCATATCCAGCGTAGTACTGGGCAGAGGCAACGGCAATGACGGCGGCGAGGAGGAGGACGGCGAACTGCAAGACAAAACAAAATTTCATTAAAATTATTAGAATTTTATTTGAATTAGAAATTTCAGTGAATATTAACTCCGAGGAATAAATGAGGAGAGTTGTACTTACAAGCTTAGACATGTTGAAGAGATTTGTGGGTTGGCTGAGAAGCTGAATTGTTTTGATTAGCTCTGGAGAATGATTGATACTTCTGGAGAGTGGAGCAGAGGTATTTATACAGATTGGTATTTAATGGACGAGCCTCCGATTCAAGTTACGCAAGGACCACGCCTCTTTTTTTCCAGCAAACTATATTTATGATCTTAGATAACACAAACGCATAATTTCCAGACAAGATTCGCTTCCTTATCTTACTCAACGCGTGAATCATGAACTCCATTATGTACCTACTCCTACTCTATAATATTACACAGTTGAATTAGTTTGCATTCACGCAACAATCGAAATTCCAGTCAGATAACATCAAATTGAATGAGGCAAAGGCAACAAAGGAAAATAGTCTGCACAGGTAACCCACATAATTAAATGCAAATACGTCATATCTACAATCTACTCATCTGCAATGGACTACTCTGCTGAATGGACAACTGGAGGAGGCTCGACTGGCTGTGTTGATTGGCTACACTACACCTACTGAAAACTACGCATTAACAAACATGTGTCATAGCCCATTCATTGACCAACCAATTCACTAACACGTCAATGAATCGGCAATGAAGTCAATTGGCTAGCGAATTAAACCAGGAAATTGTCGTATTCTCCATGAATATCTGCAACTTTTTTTCATGCAACGTCCGTCCAAGCTTAAAGTAAAATCGTAATTGTATAAATAATAAAAAATAACTAATATGTACAAAAATGATATGAAATAAAACTTTGACGAGCAATCAAAGTCATAATAGAGTCAGAATTTTCTGGCCAATTTGAAAGTTTAAGCTATAACGTTCATGAAGCGTAAATGAATTGGCTGGGGAATGAATTGGCTACGACAATATTTGCAGTGTGTACCAATCAAGTAGAATGAAATGGACCTGCCTACAATCAAATTATACGTATAGTTAGGCATTTATATGGGCATGTCGATACGTCATGATAGAAAACTGCTTTTTATTAAAATTGCTGAGCGTGTTCACCAAGTCTGTATTTACAGATATTCAGGATCCTGTTACAAATGAAAGGAATATAGGTACCTACATCATCCGAAATGAAATAGTAGATGAACCTATTTTTCCGTGTTTTCTTACATGTTATTATTTATTATCATTATAAAGTATACATTTGCAAAACCAGCTGGAACACATACATTTAGATGTACGGTAAGCAAAGCACCCATGTAGAACCGATTGATGGATGATATTAAAAAGTGGGTATCGTTTAGGTGTATATGTTTCCAAACTATTACTTCCGCGTCCTGTCATCAAGTTACATAAGTGTAGTTTGTAGTATATAATATATCCAAGTGGATAAACAGGATCTTTTATGAATTTTCTAACATATTTCTGCAGGATTTATTTTGGAAAGTAGTAGTTATATGAATATGATATGAATCACCCAATGAGCGTGAATTATAAAACATGAATATATGAAAATTATTATCTCTGTGTGTGATTTTCATAGTCTTTGAATTTATTGCAATTGCAACAGCAGTGTTCATGAGTCAGTTCAGTCTCAGTCTTCATCTTCAATAACAATTGAAGGGTTGAGTAGAAAGAGGGAGTTAGATATTTTCTGGAAATAATAACATAATAACATTTATTCCAAGAATAATTGGGGACCTACAAAGAACCCGCCGCCCCATCATATAGGATTCACCACCAGGCTACATAAGGATCCGCCACTAGGCGATATAGCATTTTCCACCCACCCGGTAACATAGAAAGAGTTTAGCCAGTAAAATGCATTGTAGATACTGAAAATATTTATTCTTTCAACCCAATTGAATTGAACATTTTCATACAACCGAATGACACTATGATACTTGGCGTTAGGATTCTTGCATCGTAATTCATGTCTCACATTTTATTAATTAAGGATTCATAAGTAAATCCAGTAATTTTAGGCATTATTTTGAATAAATTAAGAAATAAGTAATGAGCCCGGAAGGCAGTAACATAGCCAATTCAGGACAAAGATATCTAGATTAGATGTGTAAATATAAAATATTAGTAGATCTTAAGATCTATTATAAAATCTATATATCCATAATTCATGTCCATTCAGATTCGATATGTATTTGGTGATGAACAAAGAGAGATCAACTCTTACACGAGTGATAAGATAATTATTATCTGGATATATAAACGTAATTAAATATTTATATCATCGAATTATAAAATGGAACAAGCATAACTGTAGCAATCTTAAACATAAAAACATCCTTAATTTTATGGTCTGTGACTACACATTATTACCACTTTACTCAACTTATGTTATCTGTTACATTACAGACGCATGTCTATGATAGCCTCTGCATTGCAAGTAAGCTTTGTTTTCGTAACTATTAATGAAGTAAACAATTAGCTAGTTTTTCTTGCATTTAGAAGTAGTTGGCCTTCAATTTATAACTTCGCAAGTGGCATGTCTCTGTTACTACATTTTATGTACTGGGGATGTGTATCTCAAGATGCAATTTTTGTAAGATGTAGTAAATACTTACCTATATTAATTACATAATACATTGATTATGATAGTAATTGTTATATAGATGGGCTATTTATTATGCATTTACTACGCATTAACTTTCTTTTAAGCGTATCCACAAATTCCAAACTACCATTTAGTCCGAGTCTGCAAAAATTAATATCATTCTAAATCAAATGACGTCAATCAACTTACCTCCACCCGTTATGATATGATCTAGAACCGTATACAGACCAGAGTCTTCCTGATTTCAAAACCTAAAATAATAAATACCCGGGTTATTTCCAGGGTATTTGTTTGGAACAATGAAATTATACGTGGAAATTACTAAATTACAATTACAAAGATCGATATGGGTAATGCGAGAAGTGTACACCGGGAAGGATGGGACGGACGGGCGGGCATTGTGCGTAAAAGCTGTCCACGTGCAAGCGGCCCAGCCCAATCCGTTTTCCTTCCAGCATTTCATATTCAATTTGGACGGAAAATGCCGGGAAGTAAAACATAAACATAACGACTGAAAACGAGAAAACCAACAAATGTCATTCTTGAATTCTTGACAATCTTGGCCCAAAAAATTGAAAACTGTCCCAATCTATCGAATTTAAAATCTAAAAATATCTTAATTAGTTGCGGATTTGGAAGAAAATCAAGAATTTAACATTTGAAGAGGCTATTCCAGATAATGAACAATATTTAATTTATTTTAACTACAAAAAGGAGACTAAATGGTGATTTGGCTTCGTTCTGAAGGTATTATTATTTTATAATTTTATATTGAATTTTATTTTATATTTTTAACATTCATGTTAACTGCAATCATTATTTATGATGACAATAAAAAATGATCTTCCTATATTATGGTAGCTAACACAATGCAGTTCACGTCTTAGGTATCGAATCAAACTCTCCCGAGTCAATATATCGACAAAACATGTCTTGTGTCGTCAAATGACACTAATACGTCTGCGATGAAGATATAATTTATTATAGCCAACAAGGAAAGGTCGTCACATGTAGCTCGCACTAATCAGATACCACAGTCAAATTTTCGGACTAATTTCGGTAAAATGAATGAATTCGTCGGCAGAAATCAAAACTTTCGGAGATCTGGGCCGAAAACTCCAAGAAAACCAAATTTTCCCGACTTGGGAGTGTTGGGAGTAGAGAAAGATATACAATTCTAGGGAGCCGGGTAGACTGAAAGTGCAAGCTACATGGGACGGCTTTTCCTTGGAAGTAAAATACCCTATTATTCGGATGACGGATATTGATGTAGTTTCGATTGAAGTGGAGCCTGGTACGAAAGTTTAGATAAAAGTTTAGTTGTTCTTGGTTGGTGGCTGGTATATCGGTGGCCACGGACAGGTACCAACAGTTAATTCATGTTTGCTTGTTCAGTCCGTCGTGAATATCATCGTTATCGTGTCGTGGTGATTTGTGATGCCTATTTGGTGAAAACAGTTTGACATCAGAGCTTAGTGAGGATATAATGTCAGATGAAATGAGTATATACGACATTAGCCCCAAAGTTATAATATATATGTAGCCAATAATTCGTAGGTCAAAAATGTTATATATCCTTTTACATTAATATCGATGTGTATGTTTGAACTTTTTGCAGAACGGCAATTGTGCATGGATATGTAATGGATACGGTAGCCAAAGGGAAAAGTTGTAGTCAAAATCAAGATCCTCACGGGATTAATGATCTGATAACAAATTTGGGTAAGGGTTACTGCTATTGATTTCTTGATTAAAGTGCTAATGTTCATCAGTTAAGTGTTTCGTCTGCCAGCGGAAGTCATTAGTCAGCAGTCAACTCCCTGTCACTGCACACTATTTTATTATTTACAGATCATGAACTATTTGACGTTCGAGTAAGAGCCTTGAAATGTCTGTTGGCCAAGTTAGAGTACAGTATTATCTCCAGCGAATGTCTCAGTGAGCGTGTTGATCTATTGCATCGACTGGCAGAATGGCTTCGAACAGAATCTGGAAGGACAACCTCCTCGGCGGAGAAGCTTTGTAATACCCGGAGTAAGTTCCACTGGTCTGCTGACGACTCCGATGCAATTCCCCTGATCGTAGATTTATTATATCGTCTCTCCCAGG
This sequence comes from Tomocerus maximus, assembly GCA_019776445.1. NCBI lineage: Eukaryota > Metazoa > Arthropoda > Collembola > Entomobryomorpha > Tomoceridae > Tomocerus > Tomocerus maximus. The sequence goes on along the minus strand of JABASH010001428.1, from coordinate 13,072 downwards.
TTTGTATTCCTTAATGATGTCCTGTAGTTCAGATAAATGTTTTGTAGGACGTCAGTCTATGCTTTTCTATTGTAATCATTTTAGTTCGTATGTAGCGTTATTTATTGACTCGTTTCAGCTACACGAATTGCCTTTTGTTGCTTCTTTCTTTAGCACGAAAGCTTTCGCAGACTCATTGTCACTGAGAAAGTCGACAGTCTCTTGACAGAACTTCGTCCCAAAACGGGCGGAGATTTGAGGCCGCTTATTGACCGATTATTGGATTTAGTTTGTACTGGCAGTTTTAATGTTGCATTCTCCGAGTCTCCTAAAAGGTGGAACGACAACCGATCTGGTCATTCCGCTAAGACCTCAATTAGTACCCCTTCTTGCTCACCCAGGTTCCTCCACCCCAAAGAAACTGTTGAGTATTTCGGAGGCCCGTTTTCGTCCACAGACAGGGCTAGTGCTACTGAAATGGAACCTGTGAATTCTAAAGGTTTGTCAGATAGAAATCAGACTAAAAAGTTTAATCCTGATCAATCTTATTTTCGAAAGAAACATTTTTCTACAGATTTAGTTAAGTGGACTAAAAATTGCCACTTTGGAATCTACAAAACTGTTTTGGAAAAAACTGATAGGCGGCTTTTGTCTTCCACTGTCGAGTCATTGCTCTCTAAAAATGAACCCTTGGTCTTTATGACCATTTCTTTTGTACGAGACGTTCTTCTAAACGATTTTCCGGCCGAAATATTTGTACAAGAAGTATCGCTAACTTTGGTAATTTGATTTTTAAACCAATTTATTGATTTATAATGTAGATATTAAAAATATGTAATAAAATATATATCCCAACTGTATAGGTGACATTTAATTTTCAGTACTCTGGATTTACGGTATGAAACCTCAATTTTGTATTATTACTTCTTTCAGAGCATCCTTGAAGTAGCCTGCCAGAAATGGGATGATTCCCGCATTGAAGCTATCGCAGCACAAGCCTTTCTAAAATTATCAACTTTACTACGACAGCGCTTTGCTTTTATGAATTCCAGTGAATTTTATCAGTTTCAGTCACTAAAAAAGGTGAAGTGTATACTAATATTTATGATCTATATAATTATAATTGTAGTATTGAATAAATAATAAATATACCATCATTATTATAATTAATTGTATATTAAGTAATATTGACATTACAATAATTTTTTGCAGAAAAAGTCTGCATCACGTTACAACGGATCAGACTCAAATGTTCTGGGAGTGCAAGCGTTGAAGAATGGCGATACAGATTACTTTATAAATAATCAAATACAAATCCTGAAAGAAATATCTCGTGCAATTCTCTTCAACAGTGACGGAGTGAAGCTTTGGATTTTAATGGAGAACTTTTCCTTCACGCTTTCAAAGTGCTCTAGTTGTTTCCCTGTAGACTCTAAAAACTTGGCCATGTCCCTCCAAGAAGTGCTACTGGACTTGACACATTGTTACGACAAAAATTCGGAGATAATCAATACGCCGGCTTTAGCTCTGACTCTTTCCTCAATTCTGCAGTCGCTCCATGCGAATAATGAAGTGTTCATCGTCGCTAATGATGTTCGTCGTGTCTTTAAGAAATTGTCCTGCTGTCCAAGATTATTTCATCATTGGGCACAAGTCTACCAACATTTTCTTCACTATGTGTCTCCGTTCGATTCTACGCTTGAGCCTGCTACAAAACATATGGAGTTGGTGTGTAAAGGACTGGAAGAAATTTGCAACGTGCTGGACTTGTCCAAGGAAATCGACATGACTGCAGAAACATTTTTATTTGCCAAAGAATCAATTCCGTATTTAGCGTATATTGAAAGTGAACAGTCTCTAAATAATTTTATCGAAAGAACTCTTGCTCTGTGCACCAATCCGATGTTCACCAACCTCCTCCCTAATGCTGAAGAGAGACTTCCTGTGGTTCTGCAGCTGATGGCTCATAGCAGTGACGCTGTGCGAAGAATTGTCTACTCTTCTATAAGAAATCTTGTGAAAACACATTTTGGGCCGGGAAGGAACCCAAGCAAGGCCAATGAAGAAAATGTCGCGTTGTCTTTAATCTTAAATCGAGAATTCATAAAAGAAGTTTTGCATTTCGGTCTGAGAGATAGCGTGACTGAAGTTCGTGAACATTATTTACTCTATATATGTGCAAAAAATTACAATTTATGCATTATTAGTGACATTTTCTATGTAATAATAGCTAATTTGGTGTAGGTGCAGCATTTTGGAGAAGAAATAATCCTGTTTCTGATTAAATGTAAAGCAGCTGTAGGTCGTGATGTGTGGGAGAAAGTTTTCTCCCGACTCACATCGTTCATGTGCATTTTAGAATCTCAGGCGGATCCACAGACTGTGATCGGAAAAGCAGTTCTTAAGCTCTGCGATCCAATGTCCAATGACCATGGATTAGATGGTCATGAGGTGATTATTTATATTTTGACCGTAAACTAGACAATATTTATTCTCTGTGCAAACATCAATGAAAAAGTATGCTTGTTTGCAGTTGCTGTGTTCCAATTTGCGTCTGCTGTATTCTTGCAACTCAAGAGTCCGTGAAGAAGCGTCAGATAGACTGATGAAAATTTTATGTGCAACTGAAACTGGATCTGTCACATTTCGATACGCTAGTTATAGCAATTATACCCTGGCTAATATTTTCAATGTAGGACGTAGTTTGGACATGTCAGAGATTTCAAGCTCCAAATTTAATGACCAACCAAACCAAGTAAGTAGAATTATTAAAATTCCTTTCTGATCATTGTTGGTCCTGTTTTATTTGAACTTATTTGTCCTATAGGGTGGGAAATTACTAAAACATTTAGAAATATGCCGTGAAGAGGATTTGGAGCCAAATGTTCGCAAAAACTCCCTCGTGAAGCTGTCAATCCTTCTAGAAGATTTTCGTTACCACGAAGCATTTACTCGTCAAGAAGGCGTCGAACTGGTGGTTGACATGATAGCCAAAGTTGCTGTAAGTAGTTGCGATAAGATCCGGAGTAATTTTATCCGTACGAAATATAAAAATCTGCCGAATTATTTTTAAAATTTAATATTGGCTGTTTTAAATTTTCAGTCGGAGAAAGATTACAAGTATTCACTGGATATGTGGCCTCCAGCAGTGCGAATATTAAAGTTAGTTTCCATCAGGAGTGGCCCGTGCAGAAAAGTGTTGTTGTCGGACAAAGAAGTCCTTATCAATTTGTCCTGTGGAATGTTTTCTTTGAGAGCAGACGACCGATTCCGTTGTGAAATTGTGCATTTGGTGTCTCTTATTCTATTCCACAACTTTTTCCGAATATCAGAAAATGGAGAGAAATGTTTTCTGCCTCAGACACTTCTTATTCGATGTAGAATCCCAATAGCAGCTGAGCCCTATTTGGCGTCCAGTGCGTACACGACCTCGGCAGAGACTGTCTCGGATGTCGATAATAAGAAAACGCAGTCGTTTGGAAAGTACCCGATGGAAAATATATTTAAATCTTGGTGGACTTTCGGGAGGAATCAAAATGGCGATAAGAAGAACCTGGCCGAAGACACCGTCGTGCTCAAAGCGGCTGCTGCGTTCAAGAAGAAGAAAGAAAAGGTGGCCGACACTAAATTGCCCAAAGAAAAGATCGTAGTCTTCCTGAGTGCTGTACAAAATGCGAGTGACCATTCCGCCGTTGTCGTTGCAATAGATCAGATCTGGGAGAATGTGTTTCCTCTGATTCTGAACACCCGATCAAATGGAGATTTCTTAGACTACGTGTGCGCAGGGGCTCCTTGGAGGGATTCTTTCTACAGATTTTTATCTGTTGAGCCCACTTGCTCCGAAGATGAAGAATTGCTCATCCAAGTACTCGAACTGTGCAAGTTTCTAGTGACCAACGTCAAAGAATCCTCCCTGATTACTTCTTGGATAGTTCCTCTGTGCTTGGAAAAGGGTTGTGCTTGTTTACGACTCATGCTGGAAAATTCTACGAAAAATCAATACGGGACTATGGTCCCTTCTATTCTGCGATCCTTAATGGACATCTATAATGTTTTGTTGACTAAACATGAAAGTCTAGTGGCTGAGCACGTGGGAGAACTTTTCAATACTTTGTGCAAAATCCTGCATGGAATTGCCGAGGATGGATACTCTAATTCGGGTAAAAAATATTTCTATTGAAAAATAATCATTTTCGGGTATATTAAATAATCATATGAATTTGTTTTTGTAGCTCTCCTGCATCCAGTTCTACATAATTTATCCGTTTTGTACACTTATTCTGGAATAATTGAGCTCCTAGCTAAGAACAATCCGTTGTCAATGATCTTATTGTATGAAAATGCCAAAGCTGTTTCGTCTATGCAAGAAAGGAGTGGCACGGCTGGAGATTCTTATCGTAACCGCGGAGTGCTTCATTATGCTTCTCTTTCGTTGTTACATTTAATTAACATTATTATAAAGCAAAACAAAGAATCCGCATGGGATGGTCTGGGAAAGTGCATCCCGCTAATTCCTTTCTTATGGGTCAATAGAGACTCGCGGATTAGAGCAGCAGGCTTCCAGGTATTAAATCAAATACGACAATACTGTCAACATGTTTTACTGTTAAATGATTTTATGCTAATATTTATTATTACGATTAGATTTCTCAAATCCTAACAACTTCCAAAGATGGTACGTCGATGCTGTTCTCTTGTCTTGAATCTCCTGCCAGCGTTTGGATGGCTGCTTACGGGTAAGACTTTTATGTTCTTTAGTTGATACAACGATATGATATTAAATCTGTGAAACTCATTTTGAATTTTGACAGTGCGCTAATGGATCTGCAAGAAGTTCCCGTCGTGAAGCACAAAGCTGCAGGCTTACTTCTCAATCTGATAACTTCATGGCCGGAATTAAAGGAGACTGGCTTGTTAAATCAAGACTGTGGGCTGCCAAACTGGAATGTTGTCGAGGATATTACAAACGTGGTTTCTAACATCTGTTGGAGTTCTCACATGTCCGTATTATTCCGTGTTCCAGCAAATTCTCAAGAAAATAATCCTTCTGGTAATAACTGTTATTGTGAAGTAATATTTATTGTAAATTAAAAATATGTACCCTAAATATTAACGTTTACATAAAATAAGCTTTAATTTTATTTACATTTACATTAATATCTGGACACTAATTGTAAATTGTTTTGTAGACGATTCATCAAATGCTGCTCATATGATAACCCCAAAAGTACTTTCATCCGTGGGAAAACTGATAATTGCCATGAATTGTAGCGATATGGAAGTATTTCACCCGGAATCCTTTTCCCGCGATGTATCTTCGTATGGATTATGCTCTCTTTTATTTAGGTTAGTTGTGAATCTTTTTTCTTGTATATGAGAGTATCAATTGCTAATTATCACCATGTACAGTAAATAATGAACGTTTTGTTCGTTTAGAGTTGCTGGAAGTCATCAGTTGTCTACTAACATGGATGTAAATTGGTGGCTGGACTCGTGCTTTGCTCTTTCTTGCGTAGTTGAAGCCATTATCTCCCTATCTCAGAAGGATCGTTCAATTGCTGTGATATTAATAGGCGATAAACGGAATTTGTGTAATTTAGTTCAACTGCTAGTGATTGAGGCTCCGTCTGGTAAGTTTGTCAGTTAATTTACTCCATCTATGCATATTTATATTTAATTTCTGTTTTAGGCTCACACAAGAATAAATGTCTCGAAGTTCTTTCAAGTTTATGGATAAATATATTCACTCTTCTGTCTATTCTGTGTATGGATGCTGGTCAGAATTTTGAAGATCTAGAAAGGAACATTTGGAACCAAAAGAACACAATATTCCTGCGTTTGAATGACTGGCTTCAGGATGTGGCTCTGGCAAAATGCAGAAAAGTAGCTTTAACTTTCACATACAGATTTCTGAGTATGTTAGTGTCGAAGCAATCGGAGAAAGAAAGCTCTCAGGGAACTCATCCCGTTTTATGCTCGGAATGGAGACAGAGGCAGTCGACTTATGGGAAGGTGCTCTGTGAAAGTTTGAGGGTCGTTTTAGAAAACTCTATGAATGTGGAAGAGAAATTATTAGTTCTCAACACTCTCGCTGCTCTGTTCACATTGTCGGGAACGGCCAAGAAACATGCAATCGAAAATAACATGGTTGAAGCTCTGGTGGAGATATTGCAGGCCTTTGGACTGAAGTACATCGACTCTGGAGACGTCCAATATGGAAAGAAAGTAATCTGCCAAATTATTCTATTAAGTTATTACGATTTATGACTTCATAATTTGCTGTGTTGCAGAACTGCGGTCAGTGGTATGATGAAACAGTCAGTGTACTCACTGTTCTTAGTGTTGTCTTCTACGGATCGATAGAAGCGAAAGAAGCCGCCCTAAATTCTTCAATCGCTGATACTATCCATAAAATATTTAAATGGTGGACATTTTCTCCCGATCGTTCTCTGCTGCATTTATTTATTGAAACGCTTCTCAATTTTACTGAAGAATTCCCGGTGGGCTCTCAGTCAATGACCGTCACAACAAACTTGGTTGGAATTGGTCCTAAAAAAGTTGCTACACCACAAAGCCTACTGCATGAAATATTAAGTAAATTATTATATTTATTGTATACTTATAATATTATTAATTTATGGCATAGCTATTAAAATTATTCTATTTTATATTACTAAAACATACTTTCTTATTTATAGGCATACTTCAAGCTGATTTGGATTCGGTAGATAAAAATCCTAATTTAAAGACAGTTGACATCATAATGTCTCTGCTAAGAAACTCTGCCTTTGTGCTAGAGTGTCGGACAGTTTTGACAAAGGTATTAATAAAATACTGTAAATTGGAAGACTTAAATTAAAGGGAAAGTATTCAATAGTTGAAACATTCATTATTTACATTGTTATATAATTTTATATCTTTTTAGAGTGGAGTTCCTTATTTTTTGAAAAAGTTGCACGTCCAAGAAATGAAGAAATGGGGGCCAAAACAGCATCACGTCAAATCTCAGTTTCTGGGTTTTTTGGTACACGTCACTGTTCATCCTGATATGCAAATTTTCGTCGCTAAAGTAAGTTAGTTTGTGACAAGGTATCAAATGAATGTTTTTGTTATTCAATCCGTAACACTTTGTTCTTTCTATTCTATGTATCAGATTCCAGAATGCCTGGACATTTTAATCTCACTAATAAGTGTGGAGCAAACACCTACTTCATCTATGGCGTTAAGAATTTTAAGAAATCTTTCATTTAACCCGGCCAATCGAGCTAGATTTCTTTGTGAAAGTGAGCTAAGTACTGAGAATTAAATAATTTGTCTGACTTCACTTCTTAAATGCATTAATTTTTATTTAAAGATGGACTGATGCTTGCTTTATCTGGGAAACTGCGGACGAGCGAGAACTTAGAGGAAATAGAAAGTGCTGCCGTAGGTCTATGGGCTCTCATAGCTAATTCAGAGAAAGGAAAACTCTCCGCGAAGAGAGCTTCGTGTCCAGACGGCATCAACAAAGCCATTATACGAGTTCGTAAATTAGAACAACGATCCAATGATCTGTCAAGTGAAAAACGGGACTTGTCTACCCTTCTTAATTTATTGGGAAGCGTAAACACATTGCTATGTGGCTCTAATAATGGGGGATCTTCTCAAAGTGTGAATGCATGATCCAGGTGATTTCAAGTCAACTCATTGTATTATTATGTTAATTAGATCCGTGGTGAGGTCGGTGAATTTATCACGGATCGCATAGAAATTGTAAATCCATTGTACAGGTTTTTAGCGTAGATATTTATTTTCAGATTTTTGTAGCGCAAATTTTAGTGAGTGCACAGTTGAGGTTTCTAATTTTATAATTTAAAAAGTGCAATGCAAAAATACAAATATAAGGAAACAGATGTAGATAGTGAGGTCAATTGTGTTCATGCAAAATCGTCTAACAGATGTAATACTTGCAGTATTAAAATAAAGAGCTTTCAAATGTTTTTAATTTATGAAATTAGTTGAAACCCTGTAAATATCATTCTACGGGAAAAAGTTATAGTGCAGCTGATATAGAAATGTCATATAGTCATTATAATTATTAGTAAATGTGTACGAATAGCATAAACAAATCGGTATGGCTAAAAAATTAGCAGCTGGAGTACAAATCAATGTATTGTAATCTGTAATCCAAAATGGACGTACTTTATTTCAAAATATATAATTAAAAGCATTACATAAATAAGAATTATGATCGTGCATACACAGCGTAGTAATAGCTGCACGTGACTGAAGAGAGCATCACAATAATATGTTTGCGTAACAAACATTGCAAAAGGATATAGCTGAGATGAGGAAAGAGCTCCACTAGGAATGGCTCAAACAAGGTCAGTTTGTAAAATTAATCCTCCAAGGAGCCATAAGTACTTCGTATTTTAACATCTGGAATATCCAGATTATCCGATGACATTAACTCTGTGAGAAGTTTTCTGTCTTCATCCATTTTATCGTCCTGGGGTTTCCTTTCGTTCATTATTAAATAACCAACCGTCCAGAAAAACTAAAGATTCACATTGATTAGCGTTTTAAACGGAAGTAAGAACTATTAAAGTGTATTCACCATTAGCAATGCAGCCAGCATAGGGTACAACGACGCTAGTCTAAATCCTACATGGTCCAGCAAAAATCCTCCTCCCTAATTGATACAAAAAATTGTAGTCAATTAAAATAGTATACACTCCTTGTCAATTGGTTTCAAAATTAAAATTCGTATTTACCGAGGGCCCAATAAACATGCCAAGCGCGAGCATGAATGACCACATAGCAGAAACGACCCCATACGTTTGCACGTTATCTATTTCACATAAACATTATCCTCAAAATATGTACATGTAAATGTAAAAAATCATAATTTAGGACTACAGATAAAGTTAAGTGAGGAATATATTTGATTCTACCAGGAAATCCGTTTTCTCTGTAATAAAATATTTCAAATTAGTGAAACTATAACTGGATAGAAATTAGTAGTGTAAGTTTAGAAACGTACATGCAGCTCCGCAAGGCTAAGATGAAACCCGACACTTGCACTGCTCCTAAACCAATTCCATTAACAACCAATCCAGCACAAGTGACCCAGAACGTCCTGTGGAACAAAGCATTGCAGTTCGCATAAAAGTATATAATATATAGTAAAAGTAAATAGTTTAAATAAATTTAAAAAACCGTTCTTGAATAAATATTGTCAAAGAAAGGCAAAGATGTACATACGTGTCAAATGGCATAAATGGCGCAGGTCCGATGAGGAGATAAGACAAGAAAATGGCCATAGACCCCCACAAAACGACGTATTTAGGATGCTGGACTTTATCACATACAAGACCCCATAGTGGGGCGGCTGTTCCGTATGACAATCCATTCTGTTGTCACATTTGAAATAATTTCATTTCAAATAAAATACCTAATTACTAATTAGCATATTAATGTGATGCGAAATAAAACTTACCAAAACAAATACTAAGCCAACCTGGAAAGGTGAGAAGCTGAACTGTGAAAATAGACAATTAGAGAATTATTTGTGATATAATCATAAATGTACTCGCTGAGTATTATAAAATAGTTTCATTAAATGGATTGGCAACCTGTCGAAGTAAAGGTTCGAGTGTTGCATTCAGGAAGCCTTGATTTGCAGCCCCCATAAATATACTGCCAGCAGAAAGAGTCACCGCAGGCAAGAAAAGGATTTTGAGCAGTCCGTATCCTTCCAGTTCATTTCCATCAGCATCAGTGAGTTTACAATCCCTTGTGGCCGGAAGGAGAAAACAAGTTATGATTGCAGTCGTGAACAAACACACGCCAATCGTCACGAATGGCAAAACAAATCCTCCTAACTTCAGCCACAATATTATACTGACATTCTCATCCACTTTTTATTAATTCTGTCAAGACAGTTGCATTGTTAGGTACCTCAAATAAAGCTCCACCTAAAAACAATCGTAACATTTTTACATAACCAAAATTATGAAATTAACATAACGATAATATTTTAATTTAATTATGATTATGAATTACCCAGGCTAGGCCCAATTATTAATCCAAGTCCCCAAACCGTTTCTAGTGAAGCCTATTTATATTTGAATACAATTTTTTACAATGATACTTTAGGCTAACAAGTAGTATATACGTTCTTGGAATTGAAATAATTGTATTTTACAAATGTTGTAGCAACAGAGTCAGGAAATTCGCAAGCAATGATGGTAAACGATGAAGTGACGAATGCAGCAGATCCTATCGATTCCGTTATACGTAAGAGGAATGACAAGGATATGAAAGGGATATGACCCTCAACGTGGTCCAGGAATCTGAAAAAATCTCACGCTAGTGATTTCAGTTTGCCAATTTACACATAAAGATTAAAACCAAACTCACCCGAATAAAAAGACACTAATAGCACTAATAAAGATCCCAGAACTAAACACAATTTTAGGTCCAATCTTCCCCATCTGTATAGCATAGGTGGTTGTAAGAAAATAGACGTTAGATCTTTCTAGATACATTGTACACTAAAGTAAGAGTAAATGGTCTTTACATATTTTCCAAACACTGGAGACAGTATCAAAATTCCAAGATTAAAAATCCCAAAAACTAATCCATATTCAGTTGGAGAAGCTCCTTTCTTTTCCGCCTGTGAATTAAAAACATTTTTTGAAATATGCAAATTACATTATGCAGAATATGAATGTCTTACCTCTGCGGGATAAAAAGGAGCCTGGATAGAAAATATGCAGGCACAAAATATGTAGGAAAGGATGAATACTATTAAAGTGCACAATTGTCTCACAGTCGCCATTTCAATGAAATATTATAAATATCCGTTCGTGGAATATGAAAAGACTTTATGCCGAATAAGGAACAATCGATGGAATTCTAAACTGATGTTTGTTTTTCAGAGAAGGCTAAATAAGAAACAAAACATAGTGAGAAATGTCAGTCGGGAGAACTGCCTATTGCATCTCTCCGTTTCTTCTTACTGACTGTTAGTAAAATAAATAACTCCTGTATGAGGACAAGGGATTACTAAAGCGAATGAACGGACTGAGGGGATTTGTGTAGGAAGAATAATAATGCTTAGGACAGTCAACAGTCAAAGAGTCACAAGACTTAGTGGCAATTTATAAGGTTGCATTGAGTTATCTTTCTACTTATTATTCCAGCTTTATTTTCTGAATTATTTTATATATTGTATATAAATACACACTTTATGACGTAAACAATTGGACAGATATAAGAGATACTAATACTTAAGATATGTAGTCATACACCATTGCATAAGTTTTTAAGTATAAAATTATCTATAATTTACATAATGACAAGTAATAGTAATGTATTGTTAAAGTATCATATTCTACCAAGCTATAAGATATACTATTCCCCTGTTAGTAATCCTATAGGTGTATCAAAACATGATAAGACGTTTATCGAGAAATTGCCCCACTGGAAATAAAAAGTGGGGACAAAACACAATAAGTAGATTTTCACGGTGAGATTCAACATAAAATGACAGTGCAATAGGCAGATACTGCAGTCTGTGAGTGTACATAAGGATAGCAGAGGATTGTGTGTCAGATGTCAGTAATGAGCTTATCACCCGTGTCACATTATCTGTATTGGCTTTTAATTCTTAATTCACTTAATCTACATAACATACATAAAGGTTAGGAAATATGAACGTCCCCTAATAACTTGTTGTCATGTACCTATAGGTAATTCACCTCTTCGAGAACTAATGCATCCACATTCCGTTTCCACTCTTCTGTTGTAGTTGTAGGTTGTAGTTAGCATAGCACACTCTCTATGTAGAAGATGAATCTAAGGCTTGAACTATAATATTATATGTAACCAAGTATATAGAGTACATGTCGTGACATGACCATGATAATGCGTCTTTTGTTCTAATCATGCACACAGTGAATGGATTCAATTGCATTTGTAGCTTACCTACTGTTAAGAGCGATACATGTACACCTGGATATACATATTGATTGTACTCTATCACTTTTACATTTGTCACACATTATTATGTACCTATAGATCCCTTTATAGATTAGCTATCTGTTAACTCTACTAATACTTAGTTTGTATAACCACATTATAAGCGAGTGTGCACTGTCCTTATATCTGTATTATTGGTATATGTTAGTGTCACCGTAATTATTAACCAAATCCATGCACATTCCATATTTAAGAATTTAGGGATGTGGGCATTCAAAACATAATATGTAGATATGTATATATAAAGACCCCAGCACCCGGTACACTGGTCATTTATAGCCAGTTGAACATTTTACTATTACTTAAGAACAGTTACAGTATATTGCGATTACCTGAAGACTGTTAGGGCATTTCTCCATTAGGGGTGACAGATAGGGAAAACCATTTCATATGAGTAACATTGCTGACAGCGCTGGAAAAATGCCAAACGCCGATGTGGTCAAACCTTGACCGCCGTGACATCTCGCCGTAGAGACGGAGCTCAACGCTAGCCACCCGAATTGGTTAATTTTATCTCACCACGAGTAATACAAGCTTTGTTCGTATTATCGTATTATGCAGATTATGCACATATCAAATCGTTTCGTCTAAGAAGTCAACTAGCAAGCATACGTAATTAATACTTTACAGACACGTTGTTAACTCTATTTGTGATATAAGGGGCCAAAAATATTTATAACACACATGTTGCACATTACACATTATGAGCTAACGACCATGATAATTTGATAAGTATTAAAAAATCTGTTGCTAAAGTTGCCTCTGCCTATTCATTCCTTCTACACCACAGATCTCTATTGAGTGTGCCGCATGCCAGTATTGAGTGTGCCGCATGTCATAAATTCAATTTACGGCATTCAATGTTTTGCGGCATGCCGTAAATGTTTAAATGTAATTATGATACTATAAATACATTTTAAACTAATTATTACTATGAATGATTGTTGCACATAAAAATATTGTGTATATTTATGGCATGACGACTTATAATAGTATATGTACTCTGACGTGATTGTGACTCTCATTGACATTGATCTTTCATGCGTACTTATGAATTTTTTAATTCCTT
>JABASH010001427.1:0-26370 GCA_019776445.1 Tomocerus maximus | reverse complement strand
CTTCGCTTCAATCCATGTAGTCGCTTTTAAACTTTGAGGTGAAAGGTTAATCAAAACCACGTAATAATAAATGTATGGAAAATATTAGGGTATTTGCATTTAAATATTAAGTGCACGAAATACTGTACTATTCATTATGCATCTAGAAATTGAAATGACTACAAAGTAGGTCTAAGGTAATAAGTAAATGTTATAATAATATTATAATAAAGTTAAGACCAAAGCAAGCTAATATAATATTGTAAACTATTCAGGTACCTTCCTTTAGGGCAGGGTGAGTATTCGTTTGTGAAGTTGTGATGTGATTGCTCTAAAGTTCACTTGCAAAATAGAATCTTAATATTCAGTTTAAACATGTATTACTAGTACACTTACCCTGTTACTCCACTTGGCCATGGGCATGTACTTCAATGCATACACATATTATAGCAAAACTGCTACAATAAACTGCAATTGCAATGTGTATAAACTGTTAGTATGCCATATGCATTCATGATTGTCAAAATTGTCTCGGCAGGTAAGCAGAGAGACTAGACACGAAATAAGATCTGTTCGCGATATTAAAGACCACAGTATGCAGTAGCAGTGGTTGGTACACAATATGATGTGTACTATCTATAAGGATTATGTATTGTACATGTAACGATAGTGTAATGTATCTCCTATGACGTAACAAAATCTGCATATTATATGTAGGTATGTTGTTTTCACTGGTTTGCTTATATGAACTAACCTTTAGAAATTAGATCATTTATTGATACATATACATATCAGGACACGAGTATAGAGACTCATTGTGTATGATCCGAAGTGGATTTAAAATTCCCGTTCTGGCCTATAAAAATATCTGGTGTATTTTTTTAATCTGTACAGCTTAGGATGGAAATTCAATTGTTTTGTGTATATACAACATGTTACAGGATTGTATATTATGATGATATGATAGCATAGATATTGTAATGTTGCATCATCTATGTCTGGAATTTTTTCTAGGCAACTTAAAACAAGACAGGCTAGGACAAATGAGACATGTTTTGTATTTTTAAGCTTGTAGCTCGTGATTTTTTGTGTTGATCTTAGCTAAACGCATGTTTTAATAAAATCTAAACGTGCAAGATGACATTGCTAAACGCATGAGAAATATAGTCAATAAACAACTTAGCTATGTTTTAAGAGAAACATTGTTTCTATCGGTTATAAGTCTAAAATCCAAAATAAATAAAAAGAAGTCATGGCTAGACCGGTTTACTATTAAAATGACAAGTCATACTGTAGTGGATCATGACAGGCTACAAGAAGTGAGTAGGGAGTTGTGAACACGATACTCTTGCAATTTTACAAATGTTCTGAGAGAAGAAACCAAACATGTCTCTCTGATAGTAAACTGGCCGGAGGTGGAATATTAAAATTGATGTGCTCTCCACCATTATATTCTCTGTATTATGTAAGGAGTAAGCACATTCACATGCTATCTGTATCGATTTGAAGGAAAAGTGCAGACTTATGCATTAATTATGTATAGAAAACAGAGGAGTGTTTTAATATTTTAGCAATGTACGCGATTTACAGATACATATGAAAATTAGCTAATGTATTAGCATTGCTGACACATGGTGGGACAAGCAAAGTTCAGATAGCTATCTGTATGCACATATATGAAGTAGCATTCAAAGAATAAAATTTGCAATTAGGTCAATGGGCCTAAATGATTGTAAAAAACGACATTGGCTTTGTCTAGGTAGTTATGTGTATTATATATGTGTATCAACATTATCAACTTCATCCCATTCCTTGATTCGAACTTCGCATGATTTTAACTCCTTCAGGTACCACATGCTCCTTACGCTAGAATTAAAGTGGTAGAAGGGATTATTACACAGAATGGAGCTCTGAATAAATGATATAATAAAATAACATTAAGATTATAATGTTATCCAAGTACGATTATTAGGTACATTTACTCAGAGCACTATTTATTCAATGATTGAGTAGAGTAACAGTACAGCGCAGTAATATCTTATTACTCCTTCTAACCCATATATTACAATCACTCATTCATTATCATTTCATTGGTTAGTTAGGTTAAGTGCAAATCTGCTTTTTAAAATTGCCCTTAACTATCTGTACTGTAAATTATTTCTCTGTACAGCAGGATTCAATCAGTCATTTCAATCCTTAAATTTACGATTGTATATCGTAACTAACCATAGCAAACTAGAGGCAATATATTATTTCTTAAGTAAATCCATTTCTATGTATTATCCTTGCATGCTCCATTGTCTTTTCATTATTATTATAAAATGCTAGTTTGTACTTATACAGATCGCATAGCTTTGCAGATTTGAATGAAGTGTGAATCAAATGGTACCACTAAGTTATGAGATGGAGGTTGAATAAATATTGTAACTCATGTCAAGCCATTGACAGCTGGAGTGTGCATAAATCCCTCGGCTAATTTATTTGCTACACACAGGAAATTATTCTAATGAGAATCTTGCAAAATTCTTTGCTCTGAAAGGAAGTCTGTAAAGCCTAATTCATTTATCTCATTGTAAATACACAATTATATTACAATCATAAACATACAGACATTAACCTTTTGTGGGGCATGATTAACATTTTAATTGTGTACCATGTTAAAGAATCATTAAGTAGACCAAAAAACTTTTGATTTAATAGATGATAAAATGCACAACCCTGAATCTACGCGTGATATCAGTCAATACGATACCAACCACAATCCTCAGTTCGTTTTAGAAGATTATTGCGGAAAAGTTTAAGTAACAATTCCTTAATTGTTATAGTATTAATCTCAGATAAAACTTTGGACTCGTAGTATCAGCGTCATATGCAGACACCAAAAGCGTTTCTCTCATCGACCCAATAGTGTTATATTATCACCTGAGATTGCATAAGGAATCCCGCATAGTTTTATGTGTCCTATCTAATGCAAGTTCCCTTTCATGTAAGTATATTGAAGTTGATTTGAGATCTTGCCAAGCGAATAGAAGCCACATGCTGATTTTATCACCATCTTGTTTCTCTGTTATAATAATCAAATGGGTTCACAATTCACGGATGACGAAATGTAATTATAAATATTTATTGTTAATTTGGTTTCTGTATGTTGTTATCTGCAACAGAGATTTATCACCGGAGTTCATTGGAATTTTCCTCCATCTCAATCATCTACGTTTAGCTTCGCTTCATTGGGGTTTTTGTATCTAATTACCAATTGGCTTTCACTTTAACTTATTTACTTAATAACTTAATTATAAAAATAGAAAATTTTTAATGTGCTCCTTTTTTACTGCTACCCACTCGCCTTGTTGAGTTCTTGAGGGGATTTTTTAGTACGTGCTCAATAACATGGGCTATAATAGAATTAAAGGACATAAGTGCATAATGGGTTAAGGTACGTGTTACTTTATTGCATATAGTGGCTTAATTATCCTAAATGTACGTGGACATAGTAAAAATACGTGACATGGGAACTCACAAAGTGCATGAAATTTAAATTGACCTTTCCAGTCGAGGACCAGTTAATTAAGTTAGGGCGTTAAATATTTTAGATGACAAATGTATTTGCTAATTGGCCCACATATATTTAGCTGTGGACTCTATTGGTTTGTCATGCAATTTCTGATGCATTAACACGTATATGTAATGATGGGATAATAATGCTATACAATATTATGTACCTATACGCATGGGTGTTGGTTAGTTATGTATTGAGTGAGTGCAGTTTCATTACGTTTGAGAATTCTTTCTAATTCTGTTGTGTAGTAAGCCAGCGTGTATACAAATAGCTTAGCATATGGTGTAGATCTATACAATAGAATGTCACATTTTGTCACGCGATGAAAGAAATGCGAGCAGCAGTTTATTACAATAGCCCTAAATCCTTCAATGCAAACTTTATTGCAAATTACACTTGTTAAGAATAAAGCTCTAAAATGTGATGTGCCATTTCACACCCCAGCTCTCTATAACATTCCAATGAAGTAACCAATACTATAGCAAGCAAGAAGACCGGGGCTACTCATTCTGTTTACCTAGCATTCAGATTTGTGATCAACTTACCTCAAGTCATTATTATTTAAAGCGAGTTGTAATATGATTTTAACGAGCTAGTACTTATACTCTGTGAATGAGATTATTTGATAGGATTTAGAGGAATTTACAATATTATTGCATATGCACTCCTCTTATTTCAAAAGTAATTCGTGGCAACCTCACGAATTTAGTTGTCACTTAACTTTCAAATTGCTTTTGCTAATTGCAATATTATGACTTGGAAGAGATAGAGTGCATCAATATTTAATAGTCTGTACCAGCATTAGCTGCAACTTAATTTAACTACTGAATGTAAGTAACTATAATTAGGAGTCTCTATTGTAAATAATTTACCAATTTACTATGTGTACATTGTGATTACTACGAATTAAAAGTGGTACGTATTTACATGTTATGCATTTTGCTCATCTTTTATTTAACTTCTGCATTCAATAGCTCAATCATTGTTTAGCAGGTTCACTTTTTCCAGTATAAAATTTACAATTTTAATACACGTACAGCCAATTTAGGATGCGGGTGCACCAAGGACTATTAAATTAATTATGAACCGAATTATGCACTATTCCTATTATGTTACTATATTATGCAACTTGTGGTTCTATATTTGTAAACCGGACCCTTGATGATAGATCTGAGGGAATTAAGGCTTAGCAACTGGAGGAATGATAGCTGCATCTCCAGCAACGAGGGCAGGAGCACCTCCGGCTTCAGCTGGATGAGTGATAGATGCATCTCCAGCAACGAGGGCTGGAGTTCCAGGCACAACTGGGGCTGGGACTGCAGGGCTGGTAGTTGGTGCAGGTTCAACTGGAGCAGGAACTGGAGCAGGGACTGGAGCAGGAACAGGCTCAACTGGAGCAACTGGAGCAACTGGAGCTACTACTGCTTCTGGTTTCTTCTCAGAGTCAGAAGAAACTGTCATTGAAGATGTAGCAACAGCCGTCTTGCTCCCCTTTGCCGCTGTGTTTTGTACGATTGCTCCTTTGGCTGTAATATTATTACGAAAAATCTCATTATTTTTCCACTAGTTCAAAGTGATCTTTCTGAAAAGACTTATTTCAACCACAAATGACTTACTCTCTCCCTTATGTTCAAGTTTGGCTGCAGAAACGGCAGTAGCTCCTACACGATTCAAAAATTATGAGTTGCATATATTTAGTCATATGAATCATGAACACATGATACTGAAATGATTAAACAAATGGTGTTACCTTCAGATTTTGTATCTTGCACTGTTGAACGGGCCGAACGACTACCTGTTTAGTCATTCGATAACGGGAGATTTAATATTATTACTTTCTTCTTTACGTATTTCATTATTTTATTTACATATAAATTCAAATAATTTGGGATGTAATACTAATTTCATTTTAAATATGCTAAGAAGAGATTTTACTTGTCTTGAGGTCGTTTGTAGCTACAGAGATTGTATCCTTATCTTTAGGATCAGTCACGGCTTCCGTTTTTTGCAAGATGGTTTTATCTTCACGTTTCTCCTTCTTTTCAGCTTTAATTTCTGGTTTTAATGTAGTCTTTGGAACTTCCGTCGTCACAGCAGGCTTTTCTTCAGTTTTATCTGGATTAAGAGCAGCAAGAACTAAAAATTAACTATAAACTTAATGCACTTTTTAATGGTGGAGATAATAAAATCTTTAGACTTCTCATACAAAAACTTACTTTTATCGACAACTGGATCAACACCCTTTGCCGAATCCGATGGCCTGCATTGTGCAATGGCCAATAATCCCAAAATTACTAGAATAACCTTCATTTTGTTGGACTGGTATTGTCTAAAAGAAGAAAGATGATTTCTGTGAAGACAGATTTCGGTTTTATATACCTTAAGAAAATGATAAGACCTGGTAATTATGCAGTGCTTCCTCATTATTTATTTAGATATGTTAGGTACTTTTGATACACATTTGAAGTAATTAGCAGTAATTAATCCTCGAAGTCCATTTGAAAGCAACAAGGATAGTATTATTCGGCACATATCATCATGCACTTCCATTATGACTTAATTTAGTTAAGTCCTAACTAATTACTTCCATAAACATTTGTGATTCGTGTTCAGTTGCAACTTTTCGTGCACGCCATTCTAGGATCAACTAATTGACTGTTGCCTACAGTCTTGGCTTCTTAGGCAATATCGTACTTACTTTCAACCTCAAACTACTATGCGATAAGTGATGGAGAGATCAGTACTTCATAATTGAATTAGTGATTAAAATTGATTATAATATAAATATATCTGTAATACCTATAGTAATATTTAGTATGTAAATTACATACTGATATATTCTTATTTTAAAATAAGAATATTCCATTCGTTTTGAATTTACATTTTATCTCGCCCGAGGAAGTGAGCTTATGGAATCGCTGTGTTCATTCGTCCGTGAACATTTTCCTAAAACAATTAATATATTTTTCTTGTCTACTATTTGTAGTTGAGGGTATTTACATCGATTTGTACTAGTTATAGTGTTGCTTGAAGTACAACGTAGTATTGCTCTTTTATTTAATGTCATTTCACACATAGTTTATCAATTTTACATTGAATTTTTAGTAACTATAGTGGACATTTGCAGTGCAATATTAATGAATAGATCATAGACATAGAAAAGGTATGGGTACCTTATCCCGTAGTCCAGTAGTGCACATAACAAAATAAGTAACAAAACTGCTGCATTTCAAAAAATTCGATCAAAAGCAAAAGACATGAGGCCTCAAAACATAGGACCATAGCGAAGTATTTTAAGCTATATTTTAAAACATATTCCGACAAATTCCTACACCTACACTCATGCTTAGGCGGGTTTTCTGTGACTGCTTGTAATTTGTTTTATATTTATCTGTACATAGCAATTTAGATAATTGCCTTAACTTCATCAAAGGTAATGATTCATTACTATGTACTATGCATGGTTTTAAAACTAGATGCAATTGTGATTTTGTAGAAATCATTTCATTTTAGTTCGTTCAAACTTTTGTGCACAATATTTATTAGAGAATTACTTAGATTAGACTAGCTGTAACTTAGCACAAGTCTGCTAGAAAAGTGGTGACGTATACAGCGACTGCACACTGACACGGATCCATCCAAAAGATATCCATCCGTTCAATCCAGAATCCATCACCTCTTCTACATTAATTAGCTTTTTATATAAAACGACTGATGATGACTTTTGTATTGGGTGAGCTGTTGTATTTGATAAATAGCATGCCAGCCATTAAACTAAAACTTTCGGCTTTGCATAAGCATTTTGGACAATTTGGAGGTAAAGCAACTACACATCAGCCAGGTTCAGATTCTTTTCAGATTATATAGTAATGGATAGTTGCGTAAGTAAATATTTGTTCTGCCATTCATTACGTAATGCATCTTGAACCTACATCTTTAAGGCTCCATGGTCCATGACAGGACAAATGACTCCGTAAATGTAGATCAATAAAATTATTAAGCTTTTAACTAAATTAAAAGCAAACAGGTTAAATTATATAATCACAGTGGCAATATAATTTATTACAAATTCAGTATGAATGCTGGGTGGTAATGTTGCATTACGTATAGTAAGTAACATAATTTGAAATATTTGGTGATATAGGGTGGTTTATTACATTGATAATTAATATTTTATAATACATATACATTAATAGCTTTTAAATATTTTGATGAGCACTTATGGCTTATGAATAGAAACTTGAGGTTCCCCAACAGTGGAGACTTTAATTGTAGTTGGTGATGCAGGTTTGGGTTCTGCGGCTCCTACAGTTGAGGCTTTAGGGGAGGCTAGAGCAGGCTCTTCTAACATTTCCTCCTTTCCACCTTTAGATGTCAATTTTCCGGTGGCAAGTGCAATATCTCCTTTTGATGATGTTTCTTGCATGACTGATCCTTTTACTTAAATAGGAAGTAACAAAATAAGCTTATAAAAACGTGATCTAAATAGTGATATCTGTATTACCTCTGAATAGTATTATTTGTAATGACATACCTTGTCCAGAAACATCTAAGGTGCCTTCTGAAACTGCTTTTCCACCTGTGGACAAATGAAATAAGTAGTTTAAAGAAAAATTGTAAATTCTTTGTGTTCAATTCAATATCTTTGAGTATACCTTCGGCAGTTGTTTTTTGTAATATATCCCGAGTTACTTTTGCTGCAACAGACATAAAATTTTATTTAGGCATGCAAATAAATGACTTTATTCTTATACTTAGTAGCATTTCTAAATATTTCCTTCATGACATACACTTAGAGGATTCCAGTTCTTCGGCGCCCTTAGCTCCTGCCTGACCGTCCTTACTGAGTTCAGTTTTGGCTGTATCTGTGTCTTCACTCTTCAAACTTCGCTTACTGATAACTATTTGTGAATCGTCAGTCTTAACCATTAGTACTCCTCTTGTTGTGATATTCTTATCGTCTGCAGACGCAAACAAAATTATTTACGTGAAATAAATTATTCAATACAAATGAATTTCAATTAAAGTATATTCAGAATATTTAGACCGCATTTTTTCTCAATCTAATTTAATTTACATTTACCCTTTGGTTTTGGCAGAGTTTCTCCATTTTCTGAGCTCTTGACTTCTCTCTTCATATCTATCACAAAATTAAGGATATAATTCAATATGATTCAACGTTAAATTATAATTCCGTGACATTTAGGGATCAATTTTAGTTCTTACACATTTTATTTTGACAAGTAGATTCAAAACAAAATGCAGAGAAAAATTAACTGGATATGGTATACTTATATGCTACTTATAGTACTTACTGCCTGAAAATGAGGAAGCCATGCTTTGTCCTGAAGTTTTGGTAGCTTGGGCGGATGTTTCCGTCTTTGCTACGACCGGCTGCAATAGTAACAGTTATTGATCAAAAAAATTGTTGAGAACATCAAAAAATCACTTTTTAAAAGTTTACTGAGTTGTGATTAAATAAAAGAAAAAAAAAGAAGATTTCTATCAATTGTTTTTGGGGTGTTACCGCATCTGCTTCTGAAAATAAATTAATAATTTTGATTTCATAACACTTCACACTGACTAGACCAAAATAATAGCAGCAGTATTCAATGCATCAATTGCAACAAAACTTACCAGCTCCTTCCTTGCGTGACACACAGTGTGCTGCTGCAAAAAGTCCCAAAATTACGAGAGCAACTTTCATTTTGAAAATTTATTAAGTGATGAATTCGAATTCAAGCTAAATGTTTACTTGCATATGAGGAAACTGGGGAACACACTCGCTTTTATATGCCACATTTTACAATGATGTCATGAATAACTAGACTATTAAGTCTCACTCATTATTTCCTTTCCAAATTTGGCTGTCATACAATTATACAAATGCATTAGCAATCCAAGGCTTTCATGGAAATATCCAGGGCAAAGTATTAGTGCATATATGGACACAACGTAGCAGTTGTATATGAATTTCATAATTGATTACTTAATATGACTCATCCGAGCTATCCATTTGGCGATCCTTAGGTCAGTAATGTAATGACATTTTGAAGGACCTTACAAGTTACAAGCTGCAGTAAATTGGTTCCCTTTCATACTAACCGGCAGTAATGGAAAGAGGGTCTAAATATTAATTATTAGTAATTATGCTTTACTCGAGCTACGCTGCTTGATAACGAGCGTTCAGGAGCTGCCAAAATTAATGTCTCATTATCAGGGAGTAACAATTAATTACATTTACTTATAATTAGTGTTATTTTCAATATGAATCCTATTTCCTGAAGGGTGAAGAATATGACGTATAATTGTGAATTGTAATGTACTTATGATATTTGGAAAGATTATCTATGTTTACAGCAAAAACTAAATTTTGTTTTGTATAGTTATGTTTCAAAATTTATAAAGCATAGATTGTTTTGGGGTTTATCTTTTGTGCTTCGGAAGTTGGGCAGTAAGATCCGGTTTGCTATCATGCTGATATTAAACACACTGTTCATATGCAGTTAGAAGCTTGATTTTCCAGAAATCAAGAAACGAAGCGAAAAAAAGTATGATAGATAAGTAAATACCCAATGACACCTGGAAAAGTTATTTACTTGATCTTGATCTTTGTTGCTTTTATTTTACATGGACTACTGAGAAATTATTTATCAGAAAAAAAACCAATAATGATTAAATTCGTTAACAGCTCAACTTTTGAGCACATTTTTAAAGATATGTGTCATAAAGTATATTTATATGTACGTATGAATATATACAGGTAAATTATTTAGAAGTTTTCCTAATGCTATTGATTACTCATCTATGATTGACAAGTTCAATTAACAAATGAAAATGAATTCTTAGAGGGAAAGGGGAACAAAGATCAGCGACAATTGTTTAGTGGAAAGAGTCATCATATTTCCTGAATTCAGAATTCACTTTCTTCTTCCAGCATCCGTCATGACTTTCGGCAATCCAAGAATTGAATTAATCAGTTCCGAATTTCTTTTGTTCAAATTCTGGGGAATGAGTAGAGGTAGATCGCGAACACCGTTAAATCCGAAGAGAGACATGCGAGCTCTCTGTGCCAGCTGGTTTGCTAACGACATTAGTGCCTGAAACCCAAAAGTTTTAAATTTCATTTCATGAATAATGGTTACAGTTATAGTTATAAGTGGACAATGATGGACAAAAGAAGTCCACTAGAAATTAGAATATTAATTAGAATATAAAATATCAAGTAATAAATAAACCTCTGCGTCTACTTCTTGATGTGAAGCAGCAAACACGCTAGTAGTGCTGATAGCAAGTATTAATACTACTGCACAAAGGACCTTCATACTCATTTTCTAAGGAAGTAGTCCAAAAGTTTTTTATTTTATGATTGTATTTTTCCCTGGAATGTGAATGTGAGAGAAGTCGGATAAAGATAGGACCGTTGTAGAATAAGTTTGAAGTTGTACTGGGATGAATGCACCAAATTCTCTCCTTTTTATTTGAAAACGTTACAAGAAGTAAGATTCGGTAAGAATAAACCATTAAAAACGGTGTAAAAAAGTTACGGTTGAAAAGGAAAGAATAAATTCAAAGAATAATGAACGAGCATAAAGAAATCTGGGGGCCTACAAAATTTTGCCAAAAAATTAAAAGCTAATATGATAGTCACAGTAGGACATCGTTACTACATGATGAACCGGATGTAATATTATGTAGTTTTCTTTAGACCTAAACCAAGTAACCGTTTAGGAGTACTGTTTACATATTTCGGGTCCACTCGAATGTACCCCTGATTCTTAACCTCAGGGAAGTGGACGGCGAACTGAGCTGAAAATAATGCATTATTTTTATTATCGTCAAAGGAAAGGACGCCAAAGTGGTCAAAGAATTCGACTGCTATGCTGTGCTAAATCGTGAACCTAAAACAAAGCGAACACTCATCCATGGACAGACAGATCGTGCAATCCTATAAGTTGCTAACTGCGACCTCCTAACAAATACATTAAAAAATGTATATTATAATACAGGATTAGTAGGACAGTAGGAAAATTCTAATGGACAGTGCTTACTATAACTTTCGGAACAATATGTTTTTTTGTAAATTACTATTGTTACTATTTAGTTCCTTGGTACATTAACGTAATATGTCAACGGCAGAAGAAACGATTAAAGGATGAGGATGCTTCGGTAGTCAATTTAATTACCAGCACTTATTTAAGAGGATTCCATATGATAAGAAACACTAACTGATTGAACAGTAGACAGTAGGTACCTTTGCATAATCACATAGTAGGTAATCTTATTATTTGCATCACTTCAATCTCTAATGCTTTTGCGAAGTATTCTACCCGTAAAAATCTACAGACTAAAATTGGGGCCATCGATTAGAATTATTATCAGTCAATTTGGATTTTGGATGAGTTGTGCGTGGGACTGACTAACAGGTGTATCATTTAGGCGTTTTTATTACCTATTCTATATTATTATAACAATGTGCAATGTAGATTCGAATGTTCACTGGCTGTGTGGGAACGTTTATTAATAACCATTTTGAACAACAGAAAAAGATCTGTTGATGACAGGTAATTAAGATTCAAGATTTATATTTCTCATGCTCGGTTACTTTTCATTTCAGGACTTATTTCCTCTCATTTTGTGGTTATGTCACTTTGGCTGAGTGCTATACTGTGAGAGTTATACTTGATAGTTGGAAGAGCAATATAAGCTATTTACAGTTGAAGTTATCACAATACCAATTTTACTTAGGTATTTCCACCTGAATCTTGTCTTCAAACATTCACGCATATACCAAATCGGAAACACTGACACCTTAGTATCGAATATTAGACTAGTAGTCTCCTCATTTTCTCTATAGGAATACTATTTTTGCATGTAGAGATTAGTATTTTATAGGATAGAAAGGGTATGTCGATACCATAACCGTAACGTCCGTAACTCAAGATACTAATGAAGATGTTATAAATTGTTCAAACGTTTTATTTCTATTGTGGTTCTCGAGGACTCGAGTTTGAAGACGACATTCATAGGACCTTTGGCTCAGATAACAAGCATATGTCTCTAACTCAAGGAGAGATATTCGAATGGTATTATTTTATTACTAATCATGGTAGGTATATATGGGCACCCATTTTCTCCCCGTTTTGAATGTAGAGGGAATTAAGCAGTGACACGCACTAAATTCTTTAAGTAGTTATTTATGCTAATGTGATTGGTGCTGGATATGTTTTATGTTTTTATTTTCGCATGTAATTGTGATGAGATAATGACATTTCATTCAGTATGATATAGTTTAGTGAGCGAATTTTGTTTTAGTGAAATCGACAAAATAATAATGTTTATATATTACGTAGTCAATATGCAATGATCAGTCTATATGCAAGCATGAGTGGGATCGCTAGTCTTTCAATTTCAATGAGTTCTTCAAGGCATATAGCGACTCAGATGAGATCTGTTCTTTTGTTCAGGAAACTGACGTCTCTCTCCCGGAAAGTAAACACACCGGGTCCTGTCTCGATGCGTAAAAGGGGCATCTTTGAAAGGCACCTCAAACAAATCCTGGCGTGACATGTTGCTATACCTTAATAATAAACAACTATTTTTTACTCAACTATTCATTTGCGTGTACAAAGCAAGTTATATGAGTAGAGGCATATAGAAACCATGATGGACATACTCGAAATGACGTCTTTGAGCGAGTGTCCGTTTCGGCCGCATGAGCGTTTCTACATGACACCATGTCTCCCTAAAAAATGAAGTTTCTTTTATTTCCTTTACGCAAAAATACCAACTAAAATGTGCATGCACATCATGCAACAATATTATCAAGCATATTATTGATGTAATGCAATCTAAAGAATTATTAGTTTTCATCAGGTATAGAAGATTACGTGTGACTCGACAGCACAATCTCCTCTATACAGTGTAATTAGACAATTTTTAGGAATTTGATACCTTTCCAGCCATTGCTTGTAGAGGCCACCTAGCATACAGCCGAAGTCAGCCGAGTTTTTCAGACAATTGTAGTTGTAACAATAAGCCATCCCTCTTTTCCCTCAATATATTACCGTGAGATGAAGATAGATAATCAATGTATTTATAATAGATTGTATTGCAATCAAGAAAGTCTCAAGAATGAGAGATGTGCGTAGAGAGATTTTCTGAGTGAGTGACCTCATTACATTGGACTTCCTTTGCTCATTGTGCTGTAAGTTTGTGTTGTTTCATTTGGAATAATTTCATTGACTATTTCCATGACAAAAATTTTATCGGGTTTTTCGATCGAGTGCCTTTTATGATAAGCGTATAAGCGCACAGTCTAGGTTAGCACTGGAACCGGAAGTACTGTGGAAGTACGATATTTCCACTGTTCTGTCATATTCTAGGTTCGCAGTTTTTTTTATTTAGCCATTAGAGTGAAGTGATACCGACTTCGATTAGCTCTTTTAGGCAGCTGCGCATTACATGTTACATTTATTATACACATTGGAAAATCGGATTTTTACGCCTGAATAATATGTATCTCTAAATCAAAGATGAGAATGGCAAATTCATCTACAAATGGTGAAATAGGATTCCGGGTGTTTTTAGAGAAATCCACGTTATCCGTTGTTTTAGACATAGAATGTGCAATGAGTTGGTCAGCATAACGTTCGGTCAGTGGACGTGGACGCACTGAACAAGAACAATGCAGACAAATTCTGGGCCATTTCCACGTGTTATCATTGTCAATAGGATTTCATGGCTTATTATTAGGTCAGAATGTAAGGCAGTTCTAAGGAGTCTGCTGCTGTAATTCGAATTTTTTTCTTGGTTATCCTGAGAGTTGTCATCTTAACCTATTTCATAGGTACAATAAGATAGAATTTTCCTTATCGGCTACACCAAAAAGGGTGAACGAAGTTTGCTAATGAAACTAGGAAACAAGTCATACTTACAGATGTAAAATCAATTCGATTCGTTAAGATTGTTTTTAATGATCGCAATCACAAATCTATTGAATAGAGGAATTAGCAGGATTTCACACAATGGTATTGTATGGAAGGAAAAAATGATGTTTATATTATAATATCACGTTTTCAGATAGAATGTTTCTTATTTGGGCTTGAAATGGCATTTTCAACTAAGTTAAACGTGGTTAGGATATCTTTGGCAACTAAGTGTGGTACTTCAAAACCACCGAAATGTCCTCCTGTCTCAGCATACGAAAATCTCACAAGATTGGTGAATTTATCAGTCAGTGCAAACCGGGGTTGAGCTAATAATTCGTGAGGCATATTAAGACAACCAGTGGGAACGCCCGTTGGAACTCTGTAAGATAATTAAGTGACATAAAATTATAGAATACATTAAAAGGTCACATTTTGGAGAGCGAACAAATGATAGTGTGTAGTGTCATATTACCTATCCAGGGCAAATTGGTTCGCTGTCGGGGGGAAAAATTCCGAGTATATTCTCATAGTCGTAGTTATTGTATCGGTAAACCAATAAATCATTATGTTATCGAGTAACTCATCTAGATTGTAATGAGGAATAATGCCTCCATCCTCTCTGTCCAGCCAGTTCTCATTCGTCCAAAAAGAAAACTTTTCCAAAAGATGAGCTGCCAACCCTGAAGGAGTATTTTGAAGAGCAAGGCCTGTAACAGTTCAAAACATAATAATTATACCTTCTTTCGACTTTAACTACGCTTTTCTCTTTTCTACCATATATTTTGCAACATTAATTGGCAGACTTGTGCCATTATTACATACAACTGCAATAATCACAATTATTGCTACTTTACTTAGTTGTTAGTGGGTAGCTCAGAATTTTACTCTACTATAGTATATGTAGAAGCGTAATGGATAGTATAATAAATAATAGGCTTTTCGGCCAATTAATGGTCTTATATGTATCCAAATTTCGAAGATTAGCATTCAAAGGTATTTTAGATGTCTATGACCTAGCATCGTCTCGAAATTAGAGCAGATAAGAATCTCGTAAATTCATTACCAAATGTGTCAGGCTTCACTGCTTGTAAATGGACATAGCCAGTTTCCCTGAGAAGTTTGGAAACAGTTCTAGTAATGGGTAGCAAATGTTTCTGTTCGTTTTCATCCATGAATAATTGAGGAAGAATGAAGGCAGCTCCGGTTTTGAGCACAGATCTTGGATGCTGACTTAGACACATGGACATATGTATTCCTATAACACTGATTAATGTCCAAAGAAGCAAATCAGATATAAGAATGTGCAATATTGGTAAGTATACCTAATCATTTGATATCATTTGATAGATAATTTTCTTACTTTTGGCTGTACATCGTTGCTAAATTGGCAGTGATTAAACTTCCCCAATCAAAACCGAAGGAGTAGTACTTGCCAAATCCCAACCTTAGCATCAAATTGTGAAATATCTGGGTCATTTCAACAGTTCCCATTCCAGGTTTGTGAGCTGCCTCTGAAAATCCAAATCCGGGGATGGATGGTATCACCAACTGGCAAATTATAATTAAACATGAGTACAACTTAACAGTGCCTACTAGTAATTATATTGCTATTAGAGTTGGCATAAAAAATGGTGTAGTACATACTACATACTTCAAAATTAATATCCGAGTCCTTAGGATCCAGAAGATCAGTGATCATATTTCTGAATTCGAGAAAAGAACCTGGCCATCCATGGATGAGCAGAAGAGGTCGAGTTTTTTTGTACTTTTTATTATTGTTGCTTTTAACTAGTTGGAAATGAATATCAATGCCTGAAATCTTGGTCTTAAAATGAGGGTGCTTGTTAAAAAGCTTTTCCCTTTGTTTCCAGTCGTATTTTTCATTCCAGTGTTTGAGAACTGTCTTCAGAAACTTGGAATTCAAGCCATACTGAAAGCCAATACCTTCCAAAGGTTCTGAAAAGCGATTTCCTTGGATTTCCAACTTCAGACGAGCTTTGAAATCATCGATAGCTTTTTTTGTTATGTTGATTTCAAACGGTCTAATGGTGATATCTTGTTTCGAGTTTTGTTTTGCTTTAGGGCCCCAATATTGATCGTCTGGAATTTCTGGTAAATCTCCATTTCTCAGTATGAAATAACTTATGACAGCAGTAGCAACAGCACTTGCAACTATTAAAAAAGTGCTTAATTTCCCCATTTTATAGAATGTTCACTTCGGAGCTCTCTTCCTCGGGATGTATTATAAGTTGCTGCTGAAAACTTGGCACTTATTCCTCAAAGAACTCTAGTGCACCACTAGTACCGATACCTATTTCAACACATGGAGTTTCAGTTCCCAAAGGAAAATGGAAATGATATTGTTAATAGCAGTAGCTGATGAGAATAGTGTAGAGTATTAAATTGAGTTTCTGTCATTTCCGCTGAATATGTTTTCGAAGCGCCGGTATAATTTTTCACACAGCAGTCAAAGTCAAATGTAAGTTGTACTAAGTTCCCACTTTTGTCCATTGGTTTGGTTGGCTAGTCACTCTTTGGAGTTGTACATATAAACATATTGACCATATCAACTGTTATATATATGGGTATTTCCCATGTATAAGAAAACACCTAGACATTTTGGGCAGTTTGCTAATAATGTTACGTTATATATGAATGGTACCCAACTAAAGAGGTTTTGCAGGTATCTTTAAAGGCATACAAGATACGATGGTAGATATAATTTCCCTTATATAAGGTAAAGATAATTTACCTATCTTACAGAGGCATGATAGCTGCTGTATAGTGATAAAGCGTGTATTTATGTAGTAAGTAGTATATCAAAACAACTACGATATCGACATTATGTTTGTGTACCTACTGAACTTATAATATTAACGAAGAAGGTATTTTGCAGGTTCGGTTCGCTATAAACAAATGCATCTGCATCATATAC
This sequence comes from Tomocerus maximus, assembly GCA_019776445.1. Lineage (NCBI taxonomy): Eukaryota > Metazoa > Arthropoda > Collembola > Entomobryomorpha > Tomoceridae > Tomocerus > Tomocerus maximus. The sequence continues at coordinate 8,966 of JABASH010001427.1, read as the reverse complement.
AACACATGATACATTGTTATAGTGAGTTAAAATATACAAAGGTACACCTGGTTTAAATATATGTATATGTGTTATGTGTGTATGTAATTTAAGTTAAGTGTTTTAAGTAAAAGTGGTCATGTCTGTATGTTCTGCTCTGGTTTTGCCAGAGGGATTTTAATCTACCAACTAGCAACACACATGTAGACAGAATGTACCTAAACCACATCGAAATATGTGATGTAGTAGAAGAGACTCGGTTCTCACAATGTAATAATTTCCCTGAACTCACCCTTTAGCACAAGTAAAAAATGCATTGGATGATACATAAAACCACCCAATGTTATATTTTTCCACAATACATGTAAAATTAGTAGATAGTGCACGTATTTTGCAAATCTAAGTTATATAAAAGCAGTGATATGAGAAGTCTTACATAAATTAGGATAAAAACAAGCCTGAAACGATCGTTTCGTAAATTCGCTAGAATTCTATAGTTTTAGAGAAAAGGTCTGGAAGTACCTTATATAACTTACCAAACACTTATGCAACACATCAGAAATCATTGCAGATAGTATGGTTACGTATACAGGGTCGCTTACTAACTTTTTCATCCTTTGGTTCACATACTATACCATAACTCCTGGAGCAATATTAAACCATTTGTCGAGAATCTAATTGCGAATAAATGTACCAATTTTCATCTAAACCGGTTGACATCCAGAGGTCAAAACATTTTTTAAATAAACTAAACTCGGCATTTAGATACTTCTAGTACATATTTCTCCAGCAGTTCGGGAATCATGTAAAGCAAAACCACCCGACACGACCCTGTATGTAGATGTACATTAAATAAAAGCCAGCATTTGTGTAGGCATGCTACTATTTCATGCATGCAATAGTAAAACATCTTCGAGTTTTCCTGTGAATGGTACATCCAGACAAGCTTAGATGAATTCTGCTACAAAAAACGCTAAAGTAAACGGGAAAACCGGTCTTTGATCTTCATTTCGTTAAACTTGAGAATGAGTTTTAGCAGACCAGTGAAAAGAGTTAAAGTTTTTACTGATGGTGAGTCTGCTAGTCAACGTACGTTCAATGTAGAATAAATTGTTGCCTACATTCATATACAAAAGTACATATGAATGCAACAGGCAACGTTTGTATGATGGCTTAGGTAAATCAAGTTAGTGATGAATACCAGAATGCAAAGGTTAGCTACTTACAACACAATATTATGGCAAGTAAGCGTAAATTTTGCTTATAAATGCCTAGTACAATAGTGTTGCATATTAGCTATAGCTTGTTGATGGGTTGCAGGATTGTGACCACGTAGAATTCTATGAACAAGTTGGCTTTAAAACATTTGCCCTCAGAATTTGCCTTATTCGTGTGGTTCTTCGTTTATGTCTACTTGCAACCAGACACACCTGGAGAGTCAAAAAGAATGTAGTGTAGACTTACTAATTGTTCGCAGGTGGAATGCACTTCAAATTAGTTAAAGGAATAAAAGACGCTTCTTGTAAAGATAGTCCTGACGATGAGGCTTGTTAATCCTCATCAGATTTGTCCAATCAATCCAATACTCATTCTTGAGAACATTTCAGCCATTACGCAACACAATTACGCAATAAAGCATACCATGTGCCTATTACATCGTCTCATTTTGCACTTTGCGTTTTGCACTTTGCAAAATGTTTGTCCAGGAATGAGGCGCAAGAGGCTAAACGCTGGACGCGCAACTGACCGCGAAAATTCAATTTGAATACTAAATTGTACTTTGCATTAGTTTATGCAAATTGCGTAAAAAGTGCGTGTGCAAATTGCAAAGTGAACGGTGAAATGAGCTCCATATCCGATAAATTTACATGTCAGAGAATATTAAATAGTGACACTGCTGCATGTGTACTACACATACTTTGAAATAATACTATTATGTATTTATTCTATGAATAAGATCAGATGAATCACTGTCTATCACGGTATATTATTTTCAGAGCCAGTATTAAGGCATCTATGTACTACTCGACTTTATGCATTTGACATATTATGAATCAAGAAATCGATTTACTTTCCTCTGCATTTATACTGTAATTCAACTACATAAAGAATTGGACTGAATTTATTTGTATACCGTCAATAAGCTTTTAACACAACAAAAAGACTTTTAATGGGTTTTCCGGGGTGATCTGATTGATATGATATTGAGTAAGAGCATATCAAACGTTCAATGGCTTACATGGCACATTGTTAACAAAGATTGCAAAAAAAGAAAGGTAAGTTAAGTCTTAACCTTGACAGTTCGCAGTTGTCCACAAGTAAAATACACACAACAATGGAAATTCATAAATAATAGTAATATTTGGTTTGGTAAATAAATAAGATTTCGTTTTACAGTTCATTTGGTGCATTGATTGTCTATCTAAACGTCCTTCCAGTCCAGTTTGGGTTTGTTTAGGTGTTTGCATTGATCATCTAGGGTTCTGCGGTATTACACGTATAAATAGTAGTTACTAGATGAAAATAAAGGTAATCAATAATACATATAAGCGTCATGGATAACTGGATTTTCATAGGGACCGGCCGGACTGTTACAATTGTATATAGTATCTGTAGTTTTTATAGGTATTTGCAAAAATGCATTGTTCTTGTCTCTTGCACTTTGTAGTAGCATTGCAGTTAGTACACGTGTAGGTAGCAGTAGTGTTTGTGTATAATATTATAACATGTTTTCTAAATTAGATCGGTAAACGTACGTAGTAGTAGGTTTATAGGTATTTCGTTTTTGTCATTGTTTCTCCGTTGCTTCTTCATTCTTGTATAATATTAGTTTTGCTGATATTTGCTAATGAATTAGAGTCTCCGATGAAATAATGCTAAACCGGAATTTTCCATGTGAGTGAAGAAACCTATCACATTTTCAGCCACAAGTTTTGGCTCTTCCAAAGAAGCAAAATGGCCCCCACGTTCAGCTCTTTTAAATCTTATTATCTGAGGGTATTTATCTCCAAGAACGAATTCCGGTTGAGTGAATATATCGTTCGCCATGTTCATACAACTTGTTGGCACGTAGGTTGGTAATCTGCACAAAATCAGTCATTGGTTTCTCCGATAAATTATTGAAAATGCTATTTAATGGTCACTGTACCTGTTCAGTCCAAGTCCTCCAGTTTTAGCATTCACAGTATCAGCATATAATCGAATGGTCGATACAAAAGAATTGGTAGCCCAATAAATCATGACGTTATCTAAGAGATCGTCTAATTGAAACTTTCCAAGCCCACCGTCTTCCTTATCAATATTTTCAGCATTTGTCCAGCTGGAATACTTATCCAGAAGGTAAGCCAGGAGTGCCGAAGGAGATTGACTTATGCCAATACCTTAAATTATTTCCATTTTAACCAGTTAGAATTCTTTTGGACATTATCATAGGTCAATTATTTTGTTTAGCACTGAAAGTGCGTCGACGAATGTCATAGGATCACAAATCGGTCAAAAAAACGTTTTTATAAATTCTCTTGGGGACAAATCTCAGGTACAAAAAATATTTTCAACATTACAAATGATTAACAGAAGGAACCTCACCAAGAGTATCTGGTTTTGTTGCTTGCATATGCAAATATCCGGTCTCACCGAGAATTTTGCCCAAATAATTTCCTAATGGAGAATATCTACCAACATCTCTGCTGTCAACGAACAATGGAGGAATAAGGGAGACAATAAATTGTCGTACGAACGCCCTAGGATGAACACTAAGACATGAGGTAGAATGGATTCCCATTACACTAGATAAAATAAAACATTTTAATACATCAACTCAGAGAAACCCAATAAATCAGCATTACAAAATTTCTGGAAGGAAACATTTATAGATGATTGCACATAGATAAATAAATTAGTATTTATTACTTACATTTTGTGATATAGTGCAGCCATGTGTGTTACAATAGTTCCCCCTAACAAAAGATGAACCTTGTAAATACTCATTGTAACAATAATCTACAATTGAAATAGGGGAAACACATACCACAGCCATCTCCGTGAACGTAAAATTTGTTATAGCCAAGCCTTTGCATTAGCTTGGTATATATTTGAGCAGTTTCAACAGTTCCAAGTCCTGGTCGGTGAGAACCTTCTGAAAATCCAAACCCTGGTGCAGATGGAATAATTAGCTGAAAAGCATTAGCAAAACAAATTAAAGTGACTACTAAAATAATTTTCTGACATAAATCTTTTGTATTCTATGAACCTCAAAATTGATGTCGGTATCCTTTGGATCCGTCAGCATTGGGATGAGCTTCTGAAACTCCCAAACTCCTCCTGGACATCCATGAGCCACTATAAAAAGAATAAAAATGGAGTTAAATCTGTAATGTAATTCATTTTCTGTTATTGCATTCGTGGCAGCGTATTTTCTTACTTAAAAGCGGCCTTGTGACATTATATTTCTTATTATTATTTCCTTTGATATGCAAGAAGTGAATATCCAGTCCAGCAATCGTTGTCTTAAATTGTGGCAATTTATTAAGGATCTTTTCTCTGCTTCTCCACTCATATTTATCCAACCAATATTGAGAAACTTTTGTCAAGTAATTGGTATTGAATCCGTACTGGAATCCCTTAGCTTCCTGAAAACTGGGTACAATCCTTCGGCCCTCCGAGGACAATTCATATTTCAAACGCTGTTTCAAATCGGTTAGCACCTTTTCTTCAACATTTATGATAAAAGGGCGGATGGACACATCTTCTTTCTGGTTCTGTTTGGATTTCGGACCCCAGTAATAGTCCGGGAGTTCAGGAATTGCATCGTCACTAAAGATGGTAAAGCTCACATACCCTGAGTAAATCGACAATGCGAGTATAAATAAGTAAGTGTATATGCCCATTGAATTTTCCTGCAGTTTGCGCTGTGCCACTGATACTTCACGTCCTTAGGGTTACTTATCTCTTCGTAGGGCTATGCACTACACACTCAACGAAAGAAAACACAGACTAAGACACTGCAATCACCATGTACAACTGCTGATCTGCTCTTTCGCCCGGCAGTCAGAGATGAAAAAGTTACCAACTTTGCCCACTGCCAACGATGAATGATAGTTACACTCTACTCTTCTTGTACAGATATTCTATCTGCCAACACCACCAAAAGCTAACCACCAAAAGCTATATCTTTAAGTACAGATAGATATACTACAAAACTTCTCTTTTCCACACTCCACTGCGTCGCACCAAATTCTCAATGATTTCAGGAAGAAGACCGATTTAATTTCTTAGGAATTTTAAATCATTGCAATTCTTGGACCCAAACTACAGAAGACAGGAGATGAAAGAATGATAATTCAGCAGAAACTACGAATTTTAGTACAGTGTCTAAGGATTAAATCTTTGCCGTACAATGTACCTTTCCTTACGTTTCTTAGCTAGCGGTCGTTCGTGCTTTGGGTTAAGCCAGGTATTTTTTACATGAAAACAAGTTGTTCAAGTTATAGTCAACAAACAATCCCATTATTATATGCCCGTTCTGCTCTCCTACGTATGTGTAGTACTATAATCTTTTGGCTTTAAAAGTGCACAGGGTTACCATTTTTCCGACCAACAAATCTTCGCACTTTCCTTATGGCTCAATATAACGAACCAGTGCCAAGGGGAGTAAGAGGTTTCAGGTGTTTTCCTATTTAAATGCCACTTTTTTGTTTACAGTCTCTCATCTAGCTGCAAAGCACTGTCAATTGTGTTCAGTGGTAAGTATATACAAAATTAAAAATATTGTCAGAGAACCATTTATACAACCTAAGGAGAGTCATGTACATAAAGCGTACGAATGGCAACCTTAATTATTTAAGTAGCTTAAACTGTAATTCAGATGCGTTATTACCTAACTACTTATAAGTCAGTATCTCAGTATTATTATTCCTTCTTCGTATGCATCCACTAAACAAGGTTTTATTCTGCCTGCGAAACGTAACGTATCTCACTAAATCGCAAGGTAAGAACTACCAGGTAGCGCTTCGTGATTCCTCACGAAATCGCAAAAGGTAACCCAAGTCGTTCAAATTCCTTGGTAGATGTTGCCTGTTACTCTGTATTGATTGAGACCGTAATGTAACAATTACTAATTTAAAAACTATTGGCTGTATTGAAATCAGTATAGAATGTGTCATAAATATACCGATGCACTTAAAACGCTTGGGTTGACAATTATAGCCTGTAGATGCCTTGCTTTTTAACTTTGAAAAGTAAACAAAATAATATTCTAACGCAAAACTGTTCAGGAAATGACTCACTCATTTCTTCTATGTATTATTAAACCATTTTTATCGACTAATAATTTAATACTTCTTTTTCTCCGCTAAGTGACATGTCAATTGTTACGGGCTTGCGACCCTTAACTTACGATTTCATGAGATAAGTCTAAAACGTGTATTATATGAACATCCAATGCATTGCGTGCGTATAACTACGTATTCTATATGTAAAGTACTCTCCGTGCACAAGACAGAGTTTATGCTTTGATTTGACTTTTGACGTGATCCGGATTCCGGATCCCCTACTGAAACACCTACCAGAGTTACCAGTACTCAGTGTTAAAGTGTTAAGATTAGAATTTTGAATATGGTTGGTATTACAAAATTTATTTTAAGCTAGGGCTGACTACGTCTAACGAGCCGATCACATTGCGCCATGAACAAAAGCAAGTGCATTCCTGGTAACAGCAAGCGTGTGTCTTGTATTCGGAGGAAAGATTTTATTTATCAATGAAAATGCAATTGTTGTTATTCAAATTTTGATAAACCAGCTTCCTCGAAATGACTGAATAAAGAAATCACATCCTTTGCAAACTGGTCCGGAATTTCAAATGCTGTAAAATGGCCACCGTCTCCTTTTGTGTATCTGATAAGTTGAGGAAATTTGTCTCGAAGGAAGAATTCAGGCATATTAAAAATTTCATTTTTGGGTGCGAAGCAGCCAGTTGGGACTTGCGTCGGAACACTTTTTGAACGAGAAGTTAATTAGAGATTAAAATGTCTAGATGATAGTCAGATAGTAAATAAAGCAATATATAAGTACAGGTGTCTCATAACCATGTTCATCCTCTGGCTCGGATATTTCCTTGCCTGTTGGAAGAAAATTATTGTTGAATTTTTGGATGTCTTCTTAAAAGAAAAGAACATCCAGGAAAAATCGTAGAAAATGGATAAATCAGCCCAGTGAAAACCCTATTTTTAATTAAAAAATTTCGTGTCAACAAATCTAAATATCAAACTACTTAGACCCATCGATTGGTATTGTCTACAAGTGGGTTATGTTGGTTATGCAACTATGAAAACATGCTAACCAAAGAGCAAACATGATTAAGAGCATCCAGTACATCTGTTGCGTTTTTACCCGTTCAAATGATTTGCACTTAGACTGAACATCTCCGAATAGAATCGGACAGATGTAGTAACACTATTGGTAACCCAATAAATCATAATGTTATCCAGAAGCTCATCCAATCTGAATTTAGTGGTCAATCCACCGTCTTGCTTTGTCCATTCCTGACGATTAGTCCACGTGGAAAACTTTTCCAAAATGTATGCAGCAAGACCAAGGGGAGAATTTGATAACCCCACTCCTAAAGACCATATCATTTAATGGAATGTTAAATATGTGAAGTTAACTGTGTAAACAATTTAATGTCTGATGACTGATGACCCTGTAAGCCAAACTGACCAAGTGTATCCGGCTTAGACCACTGTAAATGCAGGTATCCAGTTTCTCTCAGCATCAGTAGGAAATGGTTTACTAGGGGGAAATACATTTCTTCTTCTTCAGCACTCATAAACATTTGGGGGTAAATAGAGGCGATCATTTTCCTCAAATTAGATCTCGGATGCTGGCTTGTACATAAATTTACATGAAGCCCTACGACACTGAGGAACACAAACAGATTTATTACGAAAAGTAAAAAATGGGAATTCAATCGTGAAATAAAAACATTTGGATTGAAAATTGGAATTGATAAGAAATCTTTAACATTCTAAATAAAAAAAGACTTTTTACATAAAAGTACTTACTTCTTTGGATACAACGTAGCCATGTTCGATGTCACAAGATGACCTTATTAGTTCGTGTTTGTAATAGAAATATTTCAGTTAAAATTGAAGGTTAGTGTATGTATATGTACTGTAGTAGCATAGGTAGTAAAAGTAATAGAGGTGAAATGAAATTCAAATAACGTATAGAGAGAGCGGTCTCAGTTTGTAAAAATATTGAAAAAATATTTTCCTTTGATAGAAATAATAAGTATTTGATGTGAAATCACAATAAAGATATGCCAATACTCACCCCAATCTCCACCTGAAATAAAGCCCCAATAATAATATTATTGCTATTTTCAAAAGCCTAAATTAATGCTAATTGATGGAGACTTGCCTTGAGCATAAAATTTATTATACCCCAACCGTTTCATCAACTTCAAAAAAATATTTGCCGTTTCAGGTGTTCCTAAGCCAGAATGAGATGCAGATCCGGAAAATCCATGACCTGGTAATGATGGGATCACCAACTTTGGACAGTGGGCAATTTTGTGTTTTTATCAGAAAACAATTTAGGATTATGGCAATTACTAACTAGTTAATACAGCAAATGTACTCTTTAATTAACAATTTAAATGAGCTCAGTTTAAATTCAGATTATAATTTTTACCTCAAAATTGATTTCCGAGTCCTTTGGATGTGTCAACAAGGGAATCACTTTATAGAATTCGACAAATGATCCAGGCCACCCATGAACAACTGTAGAATGAGTAAAAGAATAAACTTTACATCGACATTTTCCATATTAGTATGCAACAAGCTCTCTTTTCAGGAATGGATTATTTCTTACGAATTAGGGGTCTAGTGACTTTGTACTTCTTGTTGTTGCTACTCTTTATGTGCATGAAATGGATATCAATGCCATCAATTTCAGTCTTAAAGTGCGGAAAGCGATTCATTAGCTTCTCC
>JABASH010001426.1:0-26375 GCA_019776445.1 Tomocerus maximus | reverse complement strand
TGATGCCGCTAAACCACTGCCCTCCCCTGACTCTCAGCCAGTCAACATATTTATTTAGGGAGCCAATGGCTGAACAGCCAATAGAAAAATTTGGGTATATGTCCGTCATGTGATAGCTTATCTGAAAGGATTATAAGCAAATCAGGAAACACAGCTGTGTAAGTGTGCAGAGGCTAAACGTCAAATCGATAGTGCAGCAAATTAAATTCCGACAGTTAAAATAAAATCCTTTCAAAATTCGGTACATAAACATGCAAATTTAATTTTTAGGAAAACAAAGAAATCTCACGAACAACTCATTTTTTACCAGACATTCTGTCATGGTCCTGGAGGGTCACACGTTGGCGCTTTACCAAATATCGGATCCATTCAAATTTCGGCGGGATTCGTTAGGTAAATTACCTAACGAATCCCGCCGAATTTTTTTTTCAAACTTGTCCACTATGATCCCTAAAGGACAAAATTGTAAATTTTCTGAGTCTTTTGACACTCTAGGATAATTAATCTAAATTTTGAGACTAATTACATTCAGATTGATTGAAAATAGGCGAGTTATCCATAATCAGGTGGAAGTGGAATAGGAAAACACATACAAATGCAACTACTTTTTAAATACATATCCGATCCCTGGTATTCACCCTGGTCCTCATTCCCGCTCTTAATCTCAACTCTCACCAACATGGTACGACCATTTGTAGTCATGGTAATGTGAGGAATAGGTATGACCATCAGAACGCTTTCAAATCCAAATTTCACATTGGCCCCAAATCTGCAATTTTGTTGCCAGTCTGCATTAGTATTAGACAAGGTTCAAATGTCAAGAGTCACTATTCCGTCCAGCTCTAATTTTAAGGCGCTGATATCGAAACCTGCCAACGTATTAGAATACCGAGGACTTGTTACCCCACGGCATCAGGGACTTTATTAAAAGTAGGTGTTAATTTTCGGTCGGTTGTTTAATGGTAGACTTTGGGGTAATAAATTCTCGTCTCTCGGGTATTACGTTGCCATATCAGCGGCTTAAAAAGTCTAGTGCCATCCCAATTAGAGTTGAATGGGATAGTGCTTCATGTCACTGAAAAAAGTAAAAAAAAAATGATTAAAAACAATCTGTCGGGCACGGCCACACCTATTCCCCACATTACCATGATTACAGTTCATTTGCATTGACCATCACCGGTATCACTATCGCCAATACAAAATCACAATAAATCTCGATTGTTGTGACATTGTTTAGAGAAAATGAGAGTATCGACTTGTGCGACACGAATGTAATGGGTAGGGTACTGATAGTGAGCTTTTGAAGAACTCCGTTTTCGCTTTTCAGAATTAAAGTCTACTGTGGCTCTCAGACAGCGACAGCGGAATAACGCGGTTTGTTTACGCTTCTTGACGGGTTGGATCTGAGGACGTGGGTCGCGGAGGCAACAAAAGACTTAGAATATTTTTTTGGAGGCAACATTTTCGGAGGCAACAGATTTTTCGACTTTGAAAATATTTTCGGAGGCAACAGATTTTTGGGGTTGGAGTCCGGATAACGGTGAGTCCCATGACGGCAACACTTTTGTACTACAGTTTTTCGGGTTAAATTAGGTTAGGTTCGTTAAATGCGCGCTACTATTTTCCGCGCATTTAACTAACCTAATTTTAAATAATCAAACCCACTTTTTTAGGTTAGACGCGGTACAAAACTGTTGCCGTCATGGGACTCCAACCGATTTTTGGACTATTTTATTTATATTTTATATTTTCAAAGTCCAAAAATAATGTTGCCTCCGAAAATATTTTCAAAGTCCAAAAATCTGTTGCCTCCGAAAATGTTGCCTCCAAAAAAATATTCTAAGTCTTTTGTTGCCTCCGGGACCCACGTCCTCAGATCCCACCGTCCGCGTCCGTCAACACACTAAAAAGTCCAAAAATAATGTTGCCTCCGAAAATATTTTCAAAGTCAAAAAATCTGTTGCCTCCGAAAATGTTGCCTCCAAAAAAATATTCTAGGTCTTTTGTTGCCTCCGCGACCCACGTCCTCAGATCCAACCCTCTTGACGGACTACCTTAAGACGGTCGATACAGAACCGCACATTGATAACTCCATTTTGGGGCAACCGATTTCAAAGTGTAGTACGTCAAAAAAAGAAAATAAAATTCTACAATCCATTCCAGTCGTGCCTTACTTTTTTAATTCTTTCTTCATATAACAGGCATAAGGAGATGAATTTGTCTATTTCTATTCCGTATGGATTTTTTTGCCTTCTTGTTCACAAATCGTGCAATTTTGAAAAATCCAGATTTATTTTGGGGAAAAGGGCCACGAGTAGATATGTGGGAAGGTGTGTTACAAAATTATGAAAAGTCACTATTCCCCGCGGGGGATGAGTTATCAATATTCTGGCCAGGCCCATCGACCAGACCAGGCAGACAATTGATTTGATTAAAAGAGAGATTATTCCAAAATATGTCAATATGTGAGGTTGTTTCTGAAATAATAATTACAACTATGGAATCAGAAAAGGCACCCTCTGCAATAGCAAGGATAACCAATTGCTCATATGACATGCTGACTTATAATCTCTGCAAGTAGATATTTTGTGCAACGAAATTAGGTTGGTTGTTGGTGTCGGAATAAGGGAATCAAGTTTTAAAATGCCTCGACCAGAATGACTGCCATTGCATTCTATTTATGATCTTATTTTATAAATGAGTAAATAGTTTCTTTGAGAAAATTATTACATGTTTTGCATTAGTGTTTCACTTGTTTAAATAAGTCTCAAATTAATTTTTAAGTGTCATTTTTAATTGTGATAAGTAAATATATAGTTTAGGTTATAATAATAAGGTAAAATAAACAGTTTGCATAAATAATCGTTTTCGGCTTTCGTTGTGTAATGGGAATTTATATCGCTTAAATTTTTAAAAATGTTTCGCTAAATTATCGGTATTACCAATACACATTTTACTCTACTGTAGACAATGTAGAGTACGTTCATTATCCATTTCGGACAAAATGTGAAAAATGCAAACATTTTCTTTTATTTTGCTGTAACTATTCATGAAACGTTAGTTTTAGTTTAGAAGGTGATTTTAATTTTCAAATAAGATTGGCTTCAATACGTAAATTTTATTGCCATATACTGCTAGTTGCCAGATACTGCTAGAATGCATGTGAGGAATCTCAATATTATATTCCATCATCCTCATTCCTCATTGATAATAGCAACGAATTCTATATATCTTATACTTAAACCGCAATTTATAATTAAAAATATGTCATGCAATAACTCATAGGCAGGCCAATAAGATTCTGATCGGATCAAGTTATAAAAGTATGCTATTAATTTCATGCGGTATTTCCTCAATGATTTATTGCACAGTTAATTTATGAAACTTTAACAGCCTCAGTATTAAGTGTGTCAGTTCAATATGTGTTGAATGTTAGATTCGCAGCTTTCTCCTAAAGAGCATTATAATAGGAAAATCAATAACAAACTCTTGGTCCATGAAATCATATTTTATAATTAAATTTCCATTTGTTCTTTCCACACCACCATTTGACAGAGAGTCGACTAGTTATACATGTCATCCTATTCTTTCTAATGCAGATGGAATCCGTTTAGCATTCCGTTTAGCATTCAGGAAGCTATAGAGACCAATACCTTTTCGCTCTATGAAGCACAATATGATAAAAATGAGTTTCTAGGGGAAATGTGGTGAAATGTAGGTGAAACATTGTGTCCTCTGGCAAAGGTCTTAATAAAATTTCAGTCGAGGTAGTTGTCAGCTTTATGTTGATAGATGCGTTTCCATCGATAAGTAATTATTTTATGTATCCATTACTCATTATTAGCGTCATCCTGTCCTGTCTTGAGAAGTGGCATAGTGACACCAACAATAAGATTGCTCCGCATTCTCTAAGAGCCGGAAAGTGACAGTATGAAGAAAGTCAGAGAGAGAGAAAGTTGTAAATAATCCCTTGGCAGGAGGTAGTCTTTAATATTTATTTATCTTTAGCATTACAAAAATGAAAATGTATTGCTGACTCGGCATTTGTAAGCTAGCTGTATGTATATGTTAGGACACTACAAACTCATGCTAAAATAGAAGCGACAAACGTACACGCTTAAATTTTATACGTGTATTTACTTCGATCAGCGAACATTCATATTAAAACTCTACTTACCTCTGTCTAAATTTACAAAATAGTACTTGCGAATTCTTGAATTCACTAAATGTAAATTTATTTTGCATGGCTTTGTGTGACAGTGATATATAAGATTATTTACATCATGTATACTAGAATTGAGTAGATAATACAATTTTGTAGCTAATGTAATTTATGAGGAAAATGTTACTCTTTAGTCTTTACTCCTGAAATAGAAAAATGTCTGTAGTAATGGCTAATGAGGAAATAAAAGCAATTGGGCTTACCACGTGTGAGTTTGGTAATAAAAATGTTTCTACAGATAGGAAGTTGCATAGGTTTGTTATTAAAAAGAAGGTTGGAGTTGACGTTGTAAAATTGCCCCGCGAGGGCATTAGATTAAGTAAGACTGAGGGTAAAGATTGTTGCTAATGACACGAAATGCGACAGTCGTGGACGTAGAGTAACCCTTTGAGGCAAATGAAAGTAAGTAATTGTGTGTTTGTTATTTGTGTGCAGGCTGTGAGAGTGCCGGGAAGATTGCGGGATTGGAGCCTGTGGGAGAAATAAAGGAAGTGGCGACTCGTCGGCGTTAAGGTGACCAAGAGGGTAGTAGGATGAACAAGAGAAAGTAATTTAACCATTCGTCATAGTCAGCATCATGTGTTTGGGTAGCGTGGCTCCTGTTTGCGGTCAACTGAGCTGATTGTGACTAAGAACTGGAGGATCGGAGCATATTGCACAACAGACACGTTTTGCAGACGGGGAATAAGTAGCGGAGAAAGTGGAGAGGAAATCCTGTCTACCTCTTTGCGTCTCACCCGGAAAAACAAAAGGAGGGGAGACAGCTGTGCAAGATTGGCAAAATCATCGAGAGAAAAAGAGTTTTGTGGAAGGACAGCCAGAGACGTGCATTAACAAAGTACTTGGGTTTTTATTGTATGAACGTTGACATATTATCTGTGTACGGAGCTGGAGCTGAGAATCACCCGAAATGGAGAGAGACTAGGGTCGCACAATGAAATTGAACCTATAAAAGTGAGCCATTTAGATATAAATAGACGCGAGGCGAGAAAAACGGAAGGATAAGGGAGGACGCGGGAGTCTGAGAGGCGTTTAGCTCCCCAGGAATGAATGAGACGACAGATCCAAAGAAATAATCAGATCAAAGCTGCCACGAAAGCAGGAAAAGCAAACAGAGGGAGAAGGGAGATTTTTTCGTCGGTGGGGAAGATCGTCTTGAAAGGAAGGAGAGAGAGAGGCTGACATAAATCCTCGCTTCAGCATTACTAAACGGAAGAAAAAAGTGGTCGGTGATCAGTGGGTCGGTAGAGAGAGGACAGGACACCGGATGGAATGGGCTGTAATGGAATGAGCCGCCAAAGATCTTCCTCGGGCACCTCAGTCATGTTCCGAAAACTGAGACGACTCCGCGTCACCGTCATTTTCTACACTTGCGGGAGTCTTTGTGCCATCCTCCTCCTTGTCAATTTCAACGAGGACGTCAAAAGACTCCTTCAGCAGTCGCACTACTCCAACGGACCCCACGACCAGCAGGGACCCCCACAACCACCGCCAAACGCACAGCAACAAATTTCCCAACAGCAACAAGGCCAAATCATCGAGTCTTCATTGGTGAGTTCCCGGGATGTCTTGATGAACTACGGCGGTTCGGGTGGGACAGGTCCCACAGGGGGAATCGGCACAAGTATCAGTGGGAGTGGCAGCACAGGCAAATCCGGCACCGAGGAGGACATTAACCCAGTGCGGCGGGAACTGAATGTAGTCGCCTCCGGTTCGGTGAATGGTGTGTCCCAGCACGAACCTCCGAGCGAGAGCCAGAAACCTTGGTTCATGTGGAGAGGAACGAAATTCCCGCAGCCGCTCCCCCTCGCCAACCCGCAGTATCAATACTTGTCCTCTCATCAGTACCAGGCGGTCCCCTTTAGCTCCGCCCCCCTCCCTACCGCCTCAGACGCTAAACTCTGGCACGAAGACAATCCAAATAGTGACCGAATTGTAGATCAGTTGATGTACGCTTTTGACGACCCCATTAATTACCCGAATGGTTCCTTCCTGCCCCCGGCCCCTGCTCAGGACACCCAGGCCTCAATGCCCAGCTCAGGCTCCGCCCCCAGCAATATGGGCACCAGCTCCCTAACAATCATCTCCGGAATCCACAACAATAATGTGCATAGTAATTTTAATTGGAATAATAACCTCCCGCCCACTGGAACTGGCTCCGGCGGCACTCCAGTCACAAATACGAAACTCCAGCAAAGTTCTTACGGCAGGAGAAGTGGCGGGTGGCGCTCGGCGGGAGCCACTGGCTCTGCCACTGGAAATTCGCCGTCTAGTTTTTCAAGCAGCTCTGGCTCCTCCACCCAACTCCAGACGACGACGACGACGGTGAAGACAATTTTGTTGTACTACGGACTGGGGATGAGTTGGGGCTCGCACATCACGAACGGACGACATGTTTTCCTGCAGCAGAAATGCCCGGTGAACGCGTGCCGACTGACAGGGAACCGGGCACACTTGAACAAAGCCGATGCGGTCGTCTTCAAAGATGTCTTCATGAATCCGAAAGTGAAACGGCTGCAGAATCAACTTTGGATCATGTACATGCTCGAGTGTCCTTTGAACACGCAAAACTTTATCGATAAGAACGTCTTCAATATGACAGCTACTTACAGACACGACTCGGATATTGTCACGCCGTACGAGAAGTGGGTCTACTATGACGAGAGAGTCCGCACTCTCCCGCAATGTAAGTCCAACTTTTCTCCAACCCAAAACTTGGTACTTTTCACTTTTGCATTTTAAACTTTCACCGCCAACTCAATCCTTCCATTAACATCCTCTGCTCCAGTTCCCGACAACTTCTCCTCTTATCATCATTATCCTCCGAGCCAATTCAGCGCTTCCTCCTTCACTTCACTCAGACCAGTTATCACTTGACACACAAGTCGCACTTTACATTCATAGCCACTCTCGATTTATCTCTACAACCACGACTATAAACATTTTTTAAATCAATATGGACTCATTCATGGAATTCGACCTCCTTTCACAGCTCACTCCTGCTATTCAGACAGACCCACTCCACACTGGTCCAGTATTCCTCAGTCAAAGAATGAATAAGCACAATGGATATAGTCAGTCCATTTCCTATCTTCCTCCGCATCCGCAGTTATCTTCTATTCTTCCAAATCATAGCTCTCTTCATAATTCCATAATCCTGTTCTCCTTTTACAAATGTCGCAAATTTTTAGCGAGAAACTCTTCGAGAAACTCTTTTGTTTCAAGCACTTCTGTCTAGAGGCAACGTATTAATGTTATAATTCAGCCCTATCTTCAAACACAACTTCAGCCATTACAGTGACGGAAAATTCTAATTCTACTCCCAACCACTTTGTTTATGATTTAGAATTAAATGTTTGTCTATACCCTTCCCAGATCCCCTGCATAATATTTTAGTTGGATATGCAGAATAGTAATTTTTGGATGTTTCTTTTTTGCCAACTTTTTCTAAACTTTTTGCTGGTTTTCTCGCCGTTTTTCCTATCATCATTTCGTTATGTCTGTTATTTGATGTATGGCTTCTTATTAACTTGTGTAGTAAAATGAAATGGAGTCATAGTGTCAGGCACAGAATAATACTTGGTCCTCGTGCAAAATTGATGAATTTGAATAGATAAGATAATCTGCTAGGCTCATATAATACGTCTATCTATTTTCTTATGCGCTCTATGGCTGTCAAGCGTGTCTTATCTTCAAATAGGATAATATATAAAATTATTCTTATGGTATGCTACACGAAGACATGTAAGATTATGTATCATACGCCGATCTGCTTAGTTTAGCAGGAATGGATGGTAAGTTGTGGGCAGAAAGTAACTGACTTGGAAACTTATACAATTTCTTTCTGTTTCGTGTATCAACTGAGGCTGAAATTTCTGGTAGGATGCGTTGGTCCATTACTGTGTCGTCTCTGAGTGTTCGTGTGTGGTTTACTGGTCCTGGCTAAGATTGTCATTTACACAGAATTTGGAGAAGCAGAGATGTAAGTCATCCTATTTTGATTAGATAGGAAAAAGTTTTCCCAAGTTGACAATAGGATTTGCCAACTAAATAAATGAGCAAGTGAAATGGATGTCAGACATAAGTAATACTCTTCATTTATAATGCAGCATTTCTCCACAATGCTTTTCTGTCTGCCAAATGAAATGTCAATAGCATCTTTTGTGTAGCCGCTACAATTAATCCCACAGAACTCAGATTTTGTAGCGTGCAGACAAAAATAAATATAATGCACTATAGTGTGTATATTAAGGGCATATTTTTATTGTGCCGCTTACAGTTTGGAAAATTTATAAAGAGGTAATTAATTTTTGAAAGAGACGATCTCTAATACAATAGGAGCCTAGTTGAATTTATTTAAGAGAGAACGCAAAAAATATTAAAATATCAGCTATAGCAGGGAATGGAAATGAGGTTTTCGACCGATTCATTAAAGTTGAAGTTGTGCAAGTGCTCAAGTTTTGCTCTATCTGTTTCCAGTCGCCCAATTATACTTACTACTCTGTTGGAGGAGTAGTTGAACGAATATTCGAATTCAATTTAGTGTATTGTAGGAAACAAAAGTATATCGCAGTAAATGGGAGTGTCTAAAATTGTCCTTATTGAAATGGATATAAACTGAATATGCTCAGGGAGTTAAAGATGCAAATAATAAGGTAACGAGGCAGTGGGTGGATGTGCATTAGTCTTGGGCATAATAGGAAATAATATAGGTAAGTAAGAGCACTAATGTATTTATGTACACAGTAGTCGCTACTATCTATATGTAGGCAGAATTAATTTGGGAAGCTTCCATTTGCAGAAATCTCATTACATTACTAGATTCTAAGCCGAGCGTCTTACACATTCTCGCACTCACATTTATGACTTTGGAATGTATTCCTTCTCGTTTGCAGCAATATTTGTGGAATGGTTAGAGATGGAGGAAGAAGGGGAAGGCACCGAACCGGGAACTGACTGATTGCGAGTGAGCGGCTCTGAAACTGTTGTTTTAGCTGGAGAACCAAACATTGTTTCTCTAAGTAAATTGAGTAAAAGTTAAGACGAGGACAAGAATAGTTTGCATTAGGCTTCTTTCTCCAGTTGAGTCTTCACTTTCAGATGACTCCCTGAATAAAAGGTATCGCTCCAGTTTAGCATAGTTATCCAGCGAAAGGCAACTATTAAGTGGTAAACCTAATGGAAAGTGTTGCCCTGCATTTCTACCAATACTCGGAATGATAGATATAAATGAATTCTGTTTTGGCCTACTATTGTAGTCCACTTCTATAGTCTTTAAGTGTAGGTAGGTAGGTACTTGAGAAATGTAATGCGATATATTTAGTGTACATCATGGAATGTATGAGTTTAAGAGTAAGTTGACTTGACTGCAGACTTTGCTCGACTGTGTCTGGCAGTTTTTGCGGTTTCCCCTCAAATTCCTTTTAGTTACAACTGCGATGCTGCATTGAATAAGGACGAATGGCTGTTATTATTTTCCGTAGTCAACACACCGCCATATCCCTTCGAGACAGCCACTTATATTCTTTCTCTCTTACTTACTTATTGTTAGTTAGTTCTTCCACTTTCTCCAACGTTCTCATGCCCAAAGCAAACGAGAGACCCGACTATTGAGCCTACTACAAAATTTATGCTTTAAAACTCATTTCATTTTGTAAAACGCCGTTTCAACCTCCGACCATACTACACACTACCCTGTCCTATTCCCTCCACAAAATTCTCCTCCTGCACTCCCGTATACATTACCCCTATCTTCTTACACACCATTTTCCTTTTTATGAACTAAACATCTTCCTTTCAACCTTTCCCTTCAGAAATTATCTTTATTTCCTGCACTCATTTTCCATTTCTTTATCTACACCTGGTTCAAGCGTTTTTAGAGAAAATGTTTTTAAATGCCTCAGCTAAGTAGTTATGCCACAACTACTTTCATTCTATGTACATCGGCTAGATGTTTAAGCAACTAATACTACCAGAACATTTTTATTTACAAAAATATAAATAGAGTTTGCGAAAACATTTTTCAGTCCCTTCAAAATTTGGTCATTTGCATTGCCATTGTGAATGACTTGGTCAATAATGTCATAGCCAGTAAGAATATTCAGACAATTTAGTAGATTCAACAATACTCTCAAGTAAATATTGACATTACTTTTTAGCAAACAATATATGGACAAGCCTTCTTTTGCAAGTAGTTTGCACTCACGTTTAAATCTGCACTAGCTTTTTATGGCCTACAGGACTGAGTAAACTCTGTCGGGTAAACTTTTTTTCGATGTTCACATTTCATATCTGTCCAAAATATTTCCAAATGGATTTTTATTGTTGTTATTCTTATTTATATAGGCATGTAGTGAAATATTTCAGTTTATCCCTAACATAATATAGGAGCTATACAGATAGAAGACCTTAGAATTAAATTCGATGATTACTTCAGAAAAAGACGAAAGTATAGTTTTGATTACATTTTCAAGAAATGAGTTAAGTTATAAAGACATAATTACTTAAGACAGAAGATGATGGTAGTGTCTTCAAAATATTTCATGTCTTGGCCACAAACTTATCCTCGGCTGTGAAATAATACATACCACCGTGTGTTAAGTTGTCATAAGTAGGTGGATGTTCACTTAAAGAGTTGTAGTTGTTGATTCAGTGAGGGGGTTGTAGGCAATGAAGATAGACTTATAATACGGATGAAAGAGTTGACAAGTCCACGGGTGGGACAGGGTTGGCCAATTGTTGAGTAGCAGGTGAGCAATAAATGCAGTTAAATTTAGACTCTTTACAACGTGTATAATTTATCTGTCTGTTGAGTTTGTCTCTTCCAGGATTCTCTGAGACTACTTTCTATAGCTGCCAATAAATAAATAATAGTGTGGAGGGGAATGCAAAGTGAAAGTAGGAGAAAGGAGAAGTTGTTTTGAAGTGTAGTGGTGCATTGCATTCGACTCTAGTCCAGTTCACTCCATTGGAGCATGACATTCTATTTATTTTGGCTGATTTCCCAAAGCATTCCTTTGTTTTTCCTCCTCAAAGGAAAACAATTCTGATTGGGATGTTCTTTTCCGCCATTGTCTTGTCGACACATTCTTTTATACTGCCAAGCCCTATCTATGCAACTATTTATGACTGCATCAACTTACCCTCATAACTATAACAGTCACACAAATATTGCCTTGGTCATTTAACAGACTCATTTGCCATGATTCCTAATTTTTTCATCCTTAACTGGAATACCATGTCCGACGATCTCATCCAATTTTATTTCTTCCTCCCATATTTCTGTCTTATCGTCCAACAAATAACATTAAAAAACAATTAGTCCTATTTTTTAAGCCAAATTATTTTCTAATTTGCAAAAAGCTATGAATAAAAACTAATGAATTATTAATTATGCCATGCGTTAGGTTAATTATGCCATGCGTTAGGTTAATTATGCCATGGGCTAGGAAGATAATCCAATCTAAAGGATGTAATACTTGTTTTTGGCTAAAATTTCTTTACATAGCAATATTTTCTTTTGTATACTTTGCAAACTGCATATTAAAAATGTATTTTTCCCGATTTACAGGAAAAGTTTATGTGGCAGAGTAAAAAAGCATTTTCCAAATTGAAGATGAAATCCGGTGTCATAATTATGTATAGAGTTAGCCAAGTTATATTTGGAAGTTTCCAGTTTACACTAGTCGTGGGATTCTAGTAGCAATAAAACGGAAACCGAAGTGAAAGTTTTTCCACTTTATTTAAACTCCGTTAGTTGTTATCTGTCTACGCAGGAAGAAAAAGTTTAGGATAAAAAGTATGATAGCCAGATGGTTATCGTTCGTGATATCGTGATCTTTAGGAAAGATTTATGATTTGCTTTTGTATTCTTGGTCTATTGCCTTTACAGTAAGTAGGTAGCTAGGTAAATTGAACTTCAACTTTGCCATTAGTGTAGTGAAGTCGAATGGGAGTCGCAATATTGGACATTTTTTATAAATTGTGCTTTTTATGCCATCCACATGGATTGTTATGTAGTATTTCATCATTTTTCTCACAAGGCAAATCCCACTAGGTCAATGCGAATAGCGATTTACAAACGATGAGCTTATGTAGAGTTGACATTTACTTTCATCGCCAAATATGATACAAGACTCGGGTCGTCTCTGGAAAAAATAGGAAATGGAAAAACTATATTGTCTTTTTTTCACAATGCTTACTTTTGAAAGGATTATTATCTTTAGGGAGTCGGTGCTAACAACATTTAGAAATAGTACAACGCTTATGCAATGCTGCATTATGAAAAATAAATATCTTGCTCTGTTTCATAACCGTCTGGAAAGTACAAAGGAGGATTATTGGATTCAGTAGAGAGAAATTGTAAAACGAGGAGGGGGCTCTAACTAGTTTTAGTAGGACGACAATGAATTCAAAGAGACTGTAGTTTTAATGCAGCGAAATTATTTTACGGCTTATTAATTCCTCTTTCCCCCTTCTGCCCTTTATACATAAATATAGTGTAGCCATAAATACGGGTATTTAGATACCAGTTAAAGCCAGTCTTGTCACGTCACCATAATATTTCATATTTTAGTGTAGAACTTGAGTTTCACTTTTAATTTAGTTAGAAAGACAATATCTCTGTCTGTGTGCGTAATGTTGCTCTCTTCCCCGTAGGCTTCCACTAAGCAAACCAATAATACTAAACATAAAATAAAAGGTTCACTATATTCTCATAAATACTACAGCTACTTACCAAAACAGCAAATGTATATTCCACTGGAGAAAGGCTCACAAAGATTATCCACTAATGAGCAAAGGTAGGCAGACTCAGGAGAGAAAGTGGGAAAGGAAAATTCAGTTCCGAATATTTCTAAAATGAAATGGAGAACATAAAAGGAAGAGTGTGCAGTTAATTAGATCACAAAAGAGACAATCAGCATCAACTGACTCACTCATTGTCAGATGAGAAAGAGCAAAGTGCAGATGCTGTCCGTGTAATGAGACTGTTGATGATGATGACACTGACTGGAGTATAGACATACACATAATACGTATAGACAAACATTCCAGAATCACAATGGTATAGACAATAAAAGAAAACATACACCCCGACTTGTACTTATTACAATTGTAAATACTTAAATGAACTTGCACTTAAATCCCAACAAACTTGGACAGACTTGCCCACTCTAAATGCTTTCTGTGCTTTTATCAAATTCGGGACAACTTTTAAAATTAGAGCAAAGCTCTAAGGATTTTTATTTCTGATTTATTCAATAGTTTCTCAGCATTTTATTGCAATTTCATTATTTTCAGAACTTTAGGACGTAATGGGAGAAAGTTCTGAGGAAACAACTATTAGTCCACGAGGTTGAAAAAAGAAAATTAGTTGCTTGTACAAGCCATTGTCGTATACTTCTGTACAAAGTTGCAGTTTTCAACTCCACAAAGCTTTAATTTTTGTTTTTTAAATAGTTTTCTAATAGTTTATTAAAACTTGAGTAGTAATTCCGCTGTAAATGGGAGTAATAAACAGGAAAAGAGGAAATAAAAAAGTTTAATGTGCGTAGTGGGTGTTGTACTTAGTAATAGTAGTTAAAGTGGCAGTGAATGGTAAATGGTAATTAACGAAATATTTTGTTGTTTTATTTATTTTGGATAACCAACAGCTGTGAATTATGGGGCTGGTAAAACGAAAAAAGTGGCCTGGTTCGTGTCCAACTGTGTGGCGAAGAACAACCGGTTGGAATTCGCTCGTGAGCTGGGGAGATACATCGAGGTTGACATTTACGGTGCTTGTGGAACTCACTCTTGCTCTCGTGCCAATGCCAAGCAATGTTTCGACCTTTTGTCCAAGCATTACAAATTCTACTTGGCATTTGAGAATTCAAATTGTCGTGACTACATCTCTGAGAAGTTTTTCGTCAATGGACTCGGGTAAGAGAAACTTGTTTTATTTCACCATGTTGAAAATTGCAGATTATTGTATCATTGCGAACATTACATTATTCTTCTCCGTTTTTGCTGGACCCTTTCCATATTCTGCACTTAGACTGGGTAAAGACAAGACAAAGAAATATTGTTATGACTCGGGAGGATCATCATCATTATTTCTATTATTCTCCCTACTATGCATAATACGACACTTTTGGCTTTTACTATGTTCTTTATCATTCTCTTTATGTAGCCATTTTAGCCACTCTGCTAGCCAACTCGCTGCAAGAAACTACAATATGTAGATTTTATTGTTAAATTTGTAGGTGGGTAGGTAGTTGCTCCTCTCTTGGCACTTTATTCCCATCTTTTTGCACATGCACACGCGACTCTTGTGCATGCACGAAATTTTTCATAAAACCTACCCCATGTCATTTTTATAGTAAATGGATAGGCAAAGTCAGTCTCCGTTGAGTCGGGAGGTATGTTATGCTTACAAAGCATTAGTCCAACCAAGTCCGAAGGAAACCGGGCAGATTTTTCTTTTCAACTTTCCTTCGTTTGGTAATATATTAGAAAACTCCGTCAGTCTTCTACATCTTATATAGGCAATATTGTAAACCGTGTATGCTCGATTCATCTTCATTTTCAAGACACTTCGCCACAGAAGTGGTTTGCCTCTTTCTTTGGGGAAATGTCTTCGGAGTTTTGCTTCATCTAGGCATTTAACATGTGTCCTGTCTTGTCGCTTGTCACTGTCGACCTAAACTTTTAAGTTTTCCCCTTTCCCACACAATAATCTCACTTCTACTTAATACTTCTCCCTCCAAATCACCATGTCAAGACTATCTCCCTACATACATACAAACATACCTTATCTGTCTATATAAAAATCCTCACATATTAGTAAATAGCAAATAACTTTACTCCGGCGTCCTTTCTTCTTTTTTGTTGTGTCTAGATAAGCTTTTACCCCATTTATAAAAACTTTCCTCCGCAACTTTCTTCCTTTTCTATTAATGTGCGTTTTTCTCTGATCTTCAACTCACTTATTATTACTTACATTCATCCTCATATGTCAGCGCATAAAAGTTTCAACTGTCCTTCTATTTATAACTCCCGAAATGAAATAATGCCATTTATATATTTTGACTGCTGGATAATGTTAGTACGTATTAAATATGAGTTGGCATTGTATTAATGCCATGGTGAGGTTAGCTAATGGCACTAAATTAGCTCTTTCGCGGTACATAACGCTCCAAATGAAGGACATAATGTTATACTTACCATCCTGGATGATGCTAAATCCTTTAAACAACACGTTGCAATGAGCTGAGCATTTTATTTTGCGAGACAGCAAAAAATAATGAACAAACAAGGATAATTTACCATCATTTTCTTTCGGTGTAATTATCTTTCTTTTGCATCTTCCGGACATTATGCTAATTAGTTACACATTATGCATTCACATGTTCAAAGTAATTCTACATAGCATACTTATTTTGTATACACGCCAATGTATCTACATTGAGGTTCAGTATTATTTTCCACAAGATTCTGTATCGTCTCTTTTTACGATTATAGATACCATAAGGCATAATACATCCAACTTCATATAGAACTTAAAAATTCCGTAATTACAGCCGAAATCCTTGCACAACTTTCACTACTTAGCTACTGGCGAATTCTTATTTAGATAATATCTTAATTGGATTGACTAACTTTATAATAACAAAAACGTTCCATGTATTTCAACTTTGACAATTTGGAAAACCTTGAACGGATTTTTATTAATCTTGGTCAAATTATGCAAAATCTAGAGCCAATAGTTTTCAACTATTAAAATGTAATGTATGATCTGAGGAACAAGAAATTGGAATTGGTATATAGGCACTAGGAAAGTAATTTCGAAATGATGAATTGGAGTTATGACACGAAAATCATTTCTGACCTTTAACATGAGACTGATGTGGGGTTATAGACAATAGTATAGAAATCTAGTTCCATTTGAGCGAGTCCTAAATCTCTTTGCATGGGATTCTAATTGCAATTTACAAGGAAGTCATTGGTGCATTTAAAAAGGTTCCGTTTGTGTCCATTCAAATTCCCTTGTACGAAACAAAACATCAAAGGAGAAACACTCTAACTGTTTGGTAGCTCATGCATAGAAATTCCTTTGAGTTCACTTACTTTGCTATTATTGCATAGCCACAGACACATTTATATAAAATACTTATTTCACTTGTCTGCTTCTTCCTGTCCTTTATGCACTTGGAGGCTCTACTTACTCTCCGTCTTGCTACAGTCAGTTCTGTCTGACTTTCCATCTAAGTTGAGTAACTCTTGTCAAGTCGCCCCTTTCTTCCCAGCAGGAATCAGCACAATATTCGTCTGAAAATCAATTCAGCGAGAAAATAGAGTTAAAACAGGGATTTTATGCATTGCTTCACAGACACAGCTCAGCGCCAGATACTAGATCCCATCTCACAAAATAAATCATAGTGCATTAGCAGATAGGTATGCGTCGAATTCCGTTCTGTATAAGGAACTCTTAGCAATTCTCGAAAAGGTGTGTACTATACCTCTCCTAGCTACTCTCCGATCTGATTTCGTTTCAGAAAGCCTTAGATACTCACTGCAGCTTATACAATCGCAAACTCCGTCCGTCACTCAATATAGCTACTATATTTTTTACCGTTTCCTATAAGGTATAAAAGCACTAAATTTGTGTTTACAAAGGATCAAATTATTAATTTTGTATTTCTAAGGTATAAAATCACAAAAGTTTCACTTCCAAGGTAGAAAATCACAATTTTTACATTTCCAAGGTATGAGATCACTAAATTTTGTGTTGATGTCTAATAAAATTACACAATAATTCTTGTCTATTATATTAAGTCCTATTTTAAAAGCGTGAATACGGTTCCCCTACCACGAGCGAGCTTTCTGTTACGACTTGGAGTTCCTTTTATTGATTGTTGGGTTTTCTTCTGTTGAATGTTACTAACCAAAGTACAATGATATACGAGAGAAAAGTCTGAGAAGAATGCTGGAGATATTTGTCCAATCATCTCATCTCGAAATCAGTTAGTTTTGCGTTCTTTGTGATGTTTTGTCAATTTTCGATCGCTTCATACAAGTTTCCATGCAATCTTTACTTTTTGGACTTTGATTTCCTTTTCCCAGAAGTATGGGTTCATGTCTAGCTAGAATATTGCAAGTAGGCACTGCTAGTGAAGTCACTAAATAAAGAAACTAAACTGTTCTGAATGTCAACCTTTGATCGCTCCTGATTTTGAGTTGAGCTGGAGACTGGAGTCTTGCTGCCTCGTTGGCTTCAGTTCGAATTTCATTTGAGAACTCTTCTCTCCCCATTTGTTATACGGATTCAAGACTGTATAAGTACACCTGATTACGTTTAAGCCAGAATGCGAAATACAAAATATTCTTTGATAACCTAACCAGCAAACATTCAAAACGACATATGCAAAATGTAGAAACTTTCTCCAATTTCATCTCTATCGGAGTTATAGAATAAGTTCTTTACGTCGTTACACTCTCTCGCAGTACTTTCACAGCCAGCAAAAACTAAAATGGGAAAACTAAAGCTATTCCTGTCAAAATTCAATTTCCACGACAAGTTAATATAATAATAGTAAATGTAAAGGCTAGCTTTAAACTCCTTGATTCTTCTTTAAATATAAATACAAAGCAGAAACTATAAAGCTACTATGATTTTTAGTTTTTTTTAACATATTGCTATATTTCCAAGTTATTAGCAACTAGTTATAATAGTAGACGTTGTTATTAATTCCCACTATTTTTTACTCAAACTTTGCCATTAAAAGTCTCTCAAAAGGTTCCATAGCTTTCACAAACTTTATATTTTGAACTTAATGCTAATTATCTAGCAGAATTCCCTTTACACTCACCTGTCCCATTCCCCTGAGCAATGAGTCGTTAATTGCACACAGTCGATTGCTAAATCAAGTAGCTAATTTATTTCTACACATCGTCTCATGACATAATAGTTACATATAAAAATCCCCATTTATTTTAAGATATATTTTTCATTTGGGTTCTAAGCTATGTAAAACTACACGCCGGCTTTTTTTGCTTTCCATACTGTATTTTCCTAGTTAATAAATAAGGTTCCCTTGCTAAGAACTGTAATAGAAAACTGAACGATGTAAGAGGAGTTGTTGAGCGCAAAAAGTGGAAGAGAAATGAAGTTCTTACGTGGTGAAAATGGCATCTGACTCCACGTGAGTCGTTGTTTTCCGTTTTGAGAGATTCCAGTGGGGACAGCATCGTTTCATGTTGAATGGAAAGAAAGTGAGTGGGGCTTATCGGATATTTCTCTGGGAAAGTTGAAATATCTCCGTCCCTACTGGGAAGAAGTTCTGTCTGACTCACATGCTGATGATGTGATCCATTTGTTATTGATTTGACTGTCGAGTTGTTCCAGCTCTTTTGCTCTTGCGGTTTGATTTGATTTCCTATACCAAAAAACACCTAATCACTGTTTTCAGTGCGGATTCATGTTTTGTGTATCCATCTCTGTCGCTTGGACTGGCGTATAGGGAAAATAATATCTGCACAAAGACCCCGACCTCCCCTATAAATCTTTATTTCAGTGACACTGGACAAGACTTGAGGGGACAATCCTGCTAACTTAGATTATGCTAACGAAAGCAAAAGGAAACAACCGAAGAAAGCACGGGAGATCGAATCAGCTCCTGATACCACTAAGCCTTTTCAAAATTGAATGCATTATATATAGCCCGATATAATATACACCCGTCACTAAACAAGGAATCATTTCCGCCTGATTTTGATCAGCATGAATCGTTAGAGAAAGTCAGAGTTCATACTGCTTTCAAATAAATACATAAAACCTATTTTGATTTTTTATTTTGATTGTAAGCACTCAATCATTCAATCCATAAGTTTTATTACTATAGTTATAAGTAAAATTAAATTCTTAGAGAATTGGTAAGTCTTTATTTCATTCCCAGATCACAATGAAATAAAAGGACATGCTTATGATGTCGAGCTAAAATTTAACATTGGCCAATATTTTTCTCTCTTTTGGTCGTTAGTTTAGGTTTTTTGGGATAGCTGACAATTGTTACCTTTAGCCAGGGATTTGAAAGTGATGCTAAAAAACTTTCGTCAGAAATTTCATGTTTTTGGGGTGAATCAAACTAATATTGAAACATACCGGACTTTGAAATGTCAATTAAATGTCATTGGCATTTAATTGACGGCAATCAAAGCATCTTAATTTAGTTAAGCAGCAAATTAGATTTGCTACTTTTAACTAAATTCTCAAATTTAAGCAAGAAAGTGAAAAAATAACGGTCGGGAAACAGGATTCTGAATGGGCAGATATTCTGGGGCTGTAACTTATGCAGTTGGAGTGTATGCGACAAAACCAGGGTAGTGAAAACAATGTCGTAATATAATATTCTGTACTTTGTGCTGAAATACAGCATGACGAGGCGACGCTTTTGTTACGTTGTTTCTTCGGGCGATTAAGTAACATTTCAGTGAGTTCCATTCTGATCTCCTTTCCTGGACTTGCCGAAGGAGACTGCTAAACTCCCGGGAAGAAATTTATACTATTAGGCATAGTGAGCTTTGAACCGTGGAGGAGACGAAATAAAATTGCGAGGAATCTAGCCTAAAGTAGGAGCGGAGACGGAATCTCAGCTTTCTCCAACCTTCCTGGATTCCAACAACAAAGAAAACGGAGGTAAAGAGTGGAAAGATCCGACTGAACGTGAAGAGTGGATAGATTCGTATTCAGTTAGAATCCAGCAGAAATCATACATTTCTACAATAATTGAAAGTATAAAATGATACACAAGTCTTCGAGGAAATATGAAGGACCGATGATTTTGTGCCGTACGTCCTTTCTCTAGCGTATCAAACTCCTACATACTGCCAGATTTTATTGACATTATGACATTCCTTTTTGCTTCAATAAATACAACAAAGCGAACTGCACACTGTTGTGGGGCCGTAAAGTTACTTATCGATTTCTGTTTAGGCCGATCACTAGTCTAATCCTAAACTCCAACCATTTTTCGTTTTACAGAAAGATTGTAAAGACGCAGCTAAAATACGAAAAAGCTCATATTCCTCTCCAATGAAAATTTTATGATTTCTGAACTTAAAAAATAAAAGAAAGTACCTGAGTAAGTATCTAAGATTTGTAAAAACTGGTTTACTCCATAGTGTACTAAATTTGTATTTCATGTATAATACGTTGCTTTAGCTAATAAATTGGCTTGTTGATACTGCCTCATCGTAAAGTACATTTTATAACACAGGGGTTAGGTAGTTTAACTTTTTCCATTACTAATTCTGTATCATAAATCCTATTGCCTTTTGTTCTCTATTGTATAAAAGTAATCCTGAAAAGCAGTATAAAATAGATCGTAAATACTGCGTTGGAAAATAAGTGCATGTACGTACATTTAGTATTTGTATGTATTGACTCGTAAATGGAACAGAATTTTGGGAAAACTTATTTTGGCTTTTGCTCAGAAACATTTATTGTGGATAGGTAAATACGGGTAGACACGGGTATACTAGGTATATTAGGCTATTGTTTCTTTGGAATGTCAATATGTAAATAGGGATAAGAATTATTTGGTGTTATGGAGATTGATGTTGGCAGAGCGTGGAAAAGAAAGTCGAGTGCAGCCGGTGTGTCTGCAGTAAGTAAATAGTAGAATGATTTTGAGTTATTTGGACGGAGATTCGGAGCTGGAATCACTCAGATTGCTAAAATGTGAGTGACGAAGAGTTGCACTCACGTCAGCTCAAATCAAAACTTTTATGAACTTTATTCTGCTCACATCACATGTGTTAGTTAGCGTAACTATGCACCGAGAACATCACACGCCAGCAGCCCCGCCAGTTAGTTTTTGCTAGGAATGGCCAACTCAGTCTCACCTTGCACTTGCTCCAGCAGTTCCCGTAGACACTTTGTCAGTTGAACCTTACACAATTATTTTCCTCACTCATTCACGGAGAGCATTATATGAGACACATAAGCACTTCAGACTCAGTTCAGACCCGTCTGATATCCACTTCGGAGAAGTGGAGTGGGAACCAAGCATTGTGCCCATTGTGCGGCGTGTGAGCATCTCCGCTGATTGTTACATACTAGATACTAGTACATACTAGTACCTAGTAGTATACATAGTAGTAGTATGTAGCTCTACTTCACAGATTCTTTGGCTTCTCCACCGTCCGTGACTTTTCTCTACTTTACTCGCTCGACTAAAGAAAATTCCATCGAGTGCAGCAAAAACACGGTCTCTTTTCTTTTCCTCCCTAACAACACATGTTAATGTTTAAAAGGAACGTGACATGAAACTTTACAGTTATTAGGAGCTTACCTTCACTTGACTTTTTATGTCATCCCATCATTACTATACGTTTCAAGAAGATTGAGATGAAAATGAAAAACCAAATCAAAATGAAAGTAAAATTAAAACTAGTCCATAGCAATCTATTCTCCCGTAATCTCTAATATTGCATTTCTGACGTCGATTGACTTCCCTCCTGTGCTACTATCACAATGATAAGACCGAACCCCGATAAAACAAAAGAAAGCCGTGCCTCTACAGGGTCACGCACAATGCACGAACATGTTTAACAACCAATGATTTGTATTCCTGCTCGTTTCAAAAAAATTATACTGTTAAGACAAACTACTATTAAATGATCTCAAAAACGATGGGGATTATTATGGATACTTATACAAGTATTGTGCAAGCTACATTGGTTGTGACACTTTCTAGAGATAATCATACAATTGAATTTCTGGAGTATTAGGTTTAATTTTGGTGAAGTATCATATGACATAAATATATTAAATAATTAAATTTGGTAAATGATTTATGTATTTTGATGTAAGTTGAGAAATTAATTACGCTAAGTACAGTCAAAGTTATTCCTTGAAATTTTGCATTTGAGGTTTATAAAATTTAGCAAGTTTATTATAAATATACAGTTCTAAAATTTGGAAGTAGCTCACACGTTTAAAAGTAGAACATGGTAAAATAAAGGTTTTTTTGTAATGCTAATTGCTATTTGTGATCTGAGAGCAGGAGAAAATTTGGTTTCTGACAAGACCTGTAGGGCGGTTCTTTTATTGCGTCGTATTCAGAAAGTCAGGGACTATTCTACAAATTGGACAAACTATTCAGGGCAATACTCTTAATGAGGGATATGAAATATCTTTTTCCATTCGGCGCACATCGCTTTGATATTCTGTCCCTATTATTCTGAAGACAATAAATTCGGAATGTACCTACCTACTTAGAAAATTTCCCATCTACATTCCCTCCTTGAGTTCATTGAAGTAGGTATAATAATAATAAATGCTAAGATAAGAATTCAAGATGTGCAACACAAAGATTTGGAAATGTTCAAGAAACCACTCTCGGCAAACATAGATCATAGTTGGAGATGTATTTCCAAGAAAAAAGAGAGAATCCATACATGGCTGAACTGCCTCTGTGCTATCATTTTCTGTACTCTTATTCATATCAAAGAACTCTGAAAATGAGAACAAGAAATGAGTTATTTCAAAGGAAAAGTACAAAATACCTAAGCAAATAAATGTCATCTGTTTCTTTGAAACTGAGCGCGGTGTTCACACTTTCTTCTGAAATAGGACTTATTTGCGGTGCAAGTCTTGTGTGTCTTTGATATTTTATTGACAATTTAAATGAAGGAATTTTATTTTAATTAAAAATGGAAAGCGTAATTTCCTTCTGGCACCATTTCTTTTTATTTGTCATGTAATGAAGAGGATTTTTAAGATGCCACTAGAAACTTAAAACAAAGTTTGACTTCCTCAGAGGGCAAAAGAGTTATGTAAGGTGTACTACTTTTGAAACAAGCATATCCACTTTCCTTGAGTCTTACTATAGTAACTTTTATTTATGGTTGACGATATTTGGTGGTATCTGTATTTGGTTTCTTATATTTGCCGTCTTTTATGTCATGTCCTTTAACTGTAGTAGGTACTAGTAATGGATTCAATCCTCTTGGTTTTATCCAGATAATCCCTCTGAGCCAAGAGTTAAAATATTCGGAATGAAATGAAAGTGAGTATCGGGATTGGTGGAGATCTCTGTCATCAAGGATAATCATAAGTGGAGTAAATTGGAGCAAAGATGAGGAGCTGATCAAATCTCATAAATGAGTTCAAGTAGAAATGTTATTAGCATTTTAAACCGCAACCAAAGAGCAGTGCTGAAGTAATGGCTTTTCCAATGTGACTACCAAGTCCTTTGCTTTTATGGATATATTTATGGAAATCGTTGGTTTACATTACAAGCAAATGACCTTGTCAGTACATAGAATGCGCTAACGATAAGCTGAGCGTACAAGATGCTGGATATTAGCACTATGCATAGAAGAGAAAGCAAGTGAAAGTTGATATCCCTCCGTAGAATCAATACATACTACTACATATACATGCATATTTGGTAGAATACAAATATTCCGAGCTGTGCTCACTGCAACATTGCCACAGGAATCAAAATGCAATATAAATGGAAATTATTCCCTTCTGAATGCAAACCAAACCAGAGAAGAGACTCCCAGAGCAAAAGATACATTTTTCGATTGGAAAACCGTTTCTGTGTAATGAAATACGTTTTGTGTCCGTGTATTGTGAATCCTTTCACCACCAGGGCGCAATGGCAAATACATTTTCCCATATTATTTAGATACTCTTGAGAATGCCAGAAATATTGTATATTTAACAAAGAAATTCTTTAATACTTAGTAAATAGCTCTCTTCTCCACAAAAGAGTAATATTAATAGCTTGTGGATAATGGCGGAGAAATAATGTAAACTAAAGTTTTTTTAACTCCCAGTTGTACTAAAAACCTTTAGGATTCACTTGTAATGGATTACGAGAAAGCCCTTTCTACTTATCCATAGAAAATTTAAAAGGAAATCCAAAAAATGGAATCAGAAGTGCATATGTATGGGTGAATAGTTTACATAGACAAAAGATTATGTACGAGGAGTATACTTATAGCATCAAGCATTGCAAACACGCTTTCAATGCTGTTGACGCCAAAAAAGTGAACCCTGATGAGAACATTTATTTATTGGGAAAAGAGTAGGAGCGACATTAAAAAAGAAATATCTCGAGAACACTCTAACCCGGACTCTTCTTTAATAGGGATTCGCTATTGTTACATTCTACATTCATAAATCTAAAAGCAGTAAGTTCTACTCTAAATGCATAGCAAATGGTTTTCTGTACTCTGTATTTTGCTTATTGATACTCTTTCATCTCTTTTGTAAGCACTGAAGCACTACAACATCACATTTCTAAAGAAATAACACATATTTAGATACATACAGAGATGCTTCCCACAGCCTAATATTTCATCAGGGAAAACAAATAGTGCGCAAGAAACGGAAAAAATATATTTGTTGTATCCTATAGTTTCGGTCGCTCTTCGATTTAGTTAAGCTCTTTTCATGATGTGTATTTTATGGTGGAGTAACCAGTCGTAAATAATGAGTGCGTATTTTAATAAGATATCCATCTGCACTTTATCTTCTTCCTCTACTTATGTCTCACACTATACAATACTGCAATGTAACAGATTGGGGAAACGTACAATATTTATAGCCTTGCTATTCATGCACTGAAGCAGTAATAGCCAATACATTTCTTCCTTATCTTTAGGATTCCGAAATCCCAAAGTCGAGAGGGAAACTAGGTAATTTTTATTCATTTACATCTAACATCTTCCATTCTTTTTCCATCAGCCTGTTACAGTTAGTGTCTGCACTTATTTTAGACAAATGCTTCAGTATATCCAAATGTAATAATTTTCCATCTGTTAATACGCACTTAACAATAAATATATAAAAATACATTTTCAAATTCTGGAGACATAAATAGGATTTTTTAAATGTGGTCAGTTCTACAAAATGAAAATTGCAGGTTTAAATTGGGGAACCGTTCGATTAAATAAATACACGAATTGGGAAAGTCGTCCTTGTGTTATTTAGGTGGGCTGGTGAGGTGTTATCTACAACTTTCCTTAACGCCTGAGTAAGAATTGTCTCGGGTAACAACTATCAGATAAGAATTGTCGAGTAGAAAAGGTTCCGCAGCTCTACTCATGCAAGTTGTAAGTAATACTTATCTGTAGTTCAGTCGGGGGATACGTTTCTCCATTTACTTTGACTTTTTTATTCACGTTGCCATTTGTAGTTCAGTTTCGGACTGAGAACTTACGATAGACAAAAGAAGAAAAAAAACTTTCGAAATACTTACCTACGTATCTGTAGGAAAGTACTACTTTTGCATGTAGATAGCAAATAGGTGTATTATAAGCAGAACAGGAAAAACGGAATCCACAGAGAAGACGATAGTAGAAGGGAAATTCCGCATTGGCCTACATACTTACTTATTACAGCGAATACTTTTTACAACTTTGTCTATATATCTGTCTCTGCATCTACCACGACTACTGCCTATGTAAGTTCCGTCTAAATACTTCAGTTACCACGTAACCACTGAACAAGAGAAAGGCAGTTTCCTTCTGCTCTCTACACGGGTTACCAACTCAAATGAACATTGCACACTGACATGGCCACACAAGACTCTTGGCCAGAAAATTACCTTCTTAGGCTATCCAACTATTCTAACCACCTTGCTACTTATCTTTGGACACAATTAGTTCTGCATACAACTCTCACAAATATAAAAATCATCGATTTATTACAACAAAGAAATTGACACGCTCAAATTATTTATTGCCTTCTTTTTAATAGGGAAATCCTTTTATAACGGCAGAGTCCACGAAATAAATTATTTTCATCCACTCGAGTGTTAAAACTCTTTTCCAGATTATGTCGAATATAGTATAATACATTATGCCATGGCTACTTATTCAATATCTGGATTGGAATTCTATAAGTTATTAACAATAATTACTTTTCTCTTTCATATAAATCTCTCTTTTGGATGAAATACTGCCAAAGGGATGAAACCTTTCCATTCCAATTCCTAGATTTGCTACTCTGCTGCTTACTTTTCAAACCAATCCACGTTCTAGGTATCACAGACAGAGTTCGGTTTTAGCCGGCTATTTTAACATTTAGCCACCCACCCGGGCAAAAGGGGCAAAGTGGGTAGTGGGCAAAAGGGGTAAAACTACCGAAAATTTA
>JABASH010001425.1:0-26391 GCA_019776445.1 Tomocerus maximus | reverse complement strand
CACTCAGTCATTCGAGTCTTGTAATCTGTATTTACACGCCGAATTATCATCGTCGTGGATAACCACTCAGTCATTCGAGTCTTTGTATTTACACTCCGAATTATCTTATACTTCAAAATTTCTATTATCATCTAGTTAACTTATTTTCTCTGATGCAATTAAGTAAAAAGTTACTGGAATTTGTATTTTTCTAATTTTACATGTACCGTACCTACCAGTTATTAAGTATGGTACCCTATGAAACTTCTATCCAATTAGCGTGTTCGCACTTATTCTGCATAAATGTTGGTACAGAAGTTGATGTTGATAACAATGTAAATATTTCAATAAACATTGACATTTCTCTAGTTTCTCCAATTTCTAAATTCGTTACATTTATTGCCTCAATAGCACCAGTAGATTCGAAATTTATGTTTGATTCATAATATTCATAACTCATCTCATGACACACGCACAGGCACTAGGCACACATAGGCTACTGCATTTGAACTTCAATAATCATATCGACAAGTGTAAAATATAATGTAGCTTTATTAAATCATCTACAGAGTTTGGACAATATTTCAACTAATATATATGTAAATGCATAGCAGTATAGTTTAGTGGTAGTAACGGAGCATATTGATCAATAATACATTACAAACCTTGTGATACTTTATATAGGCACTTATAAATGATTAACAGTATGTAACATTTTAACAGTAGATTGCAACTGATAATAGGAAAATAATTGACAAAACAATTGGATTTGAATTGAACAAAGCGTACTACAATACAAAAACAAACAGTATGACAGTGTAGGTAGTTTAGCTATCACCTAAATATGCACTATTACGTATTATTACTATTATACGACAATGTAAGATTATTGACTTGGCACTTTTAATATTAATCATGAAATGTATATAATGTATTTAATAACTATGAATATAAATGGACACTCTGTTTAAGTGTGCGAAAATTAATGTTAGATATAACAATAATTGTTTGCACATAATTGGTGGTTAGCAAACTGAAGTTAGCTAAGTAATTTTCTCCAAGAAATTTTCTGAACTATATGTAGTTCTAATCTAACTAATATATAATAACAATTTAACATAGTCTTGCTCTTTAGATATCTAGATATTTTCCGTATATTGCTGATAGCAGCCTTGGCATTTTTGTATGCATACAATAATTCAGTGAATAATATTATGCATCAATTGTAAACTTAGTTAATTACAATAGTATTGCATTTAATAGAATAAGCAAGGTTAGTTTAACTTCAGAAGATCATAATGATGCGTGTATAAAAGTATTTATTCCAAAAAGTCGACAACAACATAATTCTTCATGACGCCTCCATCCATAGCTGTAATAAGAAGTTCACTGGGTCTGCATCTAATAACTAGTTCGACTTCTTGCCACGACCTCTGGTCAGAATTAAACTTGAGCTCGCAGCATTTCTGAACGGATTCTTCAGTAACAAACTAAACAGCAAAA
The DNA here is from genome assembly GCA_019776445.1 of Tomocerus maximus. NCBI lineage: Eukaryota > Metazoa > Arthropoda > Collembola > Entomobryomorpha > Tomoceridae > Tomocerus > Tomocerus maximus. The sequence continues at coordinate 24,909 of JABASH010001425.1, read as the reverse complement.
AATCACATTTATCTGTAATTGTATCGTATGTATATATTTATTTATGATCTTAGGGGATAATATTTCAGATTTACCTTAGGGTCATTACTAGATTTGAATAAAGGCAAAACGAGAACGCTTTGCCCTGGTTGTGCTCCAACGTATGATCTTCTTAAAATAATTTTGTTCAGTTCAAGCTCTTGGTCCACTTTAATTAGAGCGTCCCAAACATCAGCACACCAAGATTTTCCGTCTCGAAACACTCTTTTGTCTAAATTAAGTATAAAAGGGTTATAAATTGAAAACAGTTAGTATTATCATTTAACTATTATTGTAAATACCTTCAGGATGATCACTTTCAATAAATGGAGTCATCACACCTACTCCAATGCTAAATGGAGACTTGATGATTAATCTGGGTGAAAGATTTGTTACAGAAAGCGTGGCACCTTGTAATACTGACGCGGTATGTTCCTAAAATAAGTTGTAATCAATTGATTTATTGGTTTTGTTCAATATACCAGCATCCCTGTCATTTCAAACATATTATGCATACCTTTGGAACATGTACAGTAACGGAGTAATCCTTTAGGTAGTTTTTAATAGAGTCGACAAGGACCTTGGACCCTGCCCTCCCTCCAGTTAATACCAAATGCTCAAATTGGTGCGTCTTGACCAAATTAGCGACCTTGTCCTTGATAAAGTCCGTCATGGGCTGAATAAATCTGATCATTTTCCAATGAGGAATGCCCAGAGCACCAGATTTATTCCAGACGATCTCTGATGATTCTAATGCGTCTTCTATCTACAAAGAATCGTCAATAGAATACGATTAAGGTATTTGTATTAGTATAGAAATGAAATATCTTTAATCTGTTACATGAATAATACCGTGAATAATCTTTCACACTACATACTACATAGATGTATTTTATATAGACGCTTTTTAATTCATAGCCACTACTGCAGTACAGCTTGAAACACTTATCAAGTGTACAAAGCAAATGACACACATTATTTAATTACTTATTTATATGCAAAGTGTGTACTAACCTCCATGCTTGTAAACCTGCGGAAATGGTCTACAAAACTAGACGGAACGAAAACATAATACTTTTGTTTTGGCAAAGGATCAAATCGATTTTTAATTCGTTCGAATTCAGTCATTAGCTTAAGCCATCCTGCTCTATACTTGTTTTGATAGTTGAACATGTACGATGGAGTAAATATAGCACAAAGTTCTGCTTCAAATAACGATTCAGGCGCTGCAAAAATATTTTACTTGTGTAAATATTTAAATGTACTTTACAATAATTTTAGATTACAAAATTCGATAATGGATGCTTGCATATTTTAAGAAATGAAAGATTTTGTTCATGTATTCGTTAAAGAACACTTACAATCCACAATCGGATTACTTCTTGGAGCACTGACTTGGTACAGCTTTCCATCTTTGTGAGATATTCTGTAGCCACTAGTGTGTACATAGTATCCGCCAATGTCAACTGCTAAATATGTAGTTCCTAAATTGACAATGATAAAGGAATAATCATGTTAGTAGGACTTTTATGAAAGCATGTAATCTGATTAAGTATAATTTGGCAGTATTTACACACTATAGCATAATGCATTAGTATTCAGAGTATTTATTTACATGCATATGTGCAATTAAAATTTTAATAAGCATTCGATGTATCACCTCCAGAATTGGACGTTGTACTTTCTCCCAATTTAGACTTCAAAGCGTGAAATGCATAAAGGCCAGCAGCACACGGATCCTCAATCAATGCCAGTGTATCCTGTTGGTTCACCAGTCCAGTCTACAATTTTAGCACAATAGTCATTCTTCATTAACATGAACTTGCATAAAATATCCAGACTATATTAAGATTAAGTTTAAATGCAGTTACACAAGTACTCAATACGAAAGCTTACTTATGATTCATGAAATGTTATTTCGTTAGCTAAATGGTTGATACAAATTACATCACCAAAGGTGTTCGGTACGCTTTCAAACTACTGAAAGAGAATTTGAGACTACGTGGAAAATAAAGCATTAATATTCATGTACATGCTCTTGTCATGCTTTCTTGGGAGTATACAGATAAGAAAGTCTAATTTACTAATCCAATACTTGGTACTAAGTCAAGAGTACATTTACTATTGAATTCGATATGATTGGAACGAGCCTTGTGATTACGAAAAATAGGAAAATAATGAGATGCTAATTAGCTTACCCCAAATGCAGCTTCACGCACTAACTGCCTGGCTCGGTGATTGTAACTGGAAGGAATAGACACGAGGATGACTGTAGAACCTGATGAATTTACAAATGCAAACAAAAGTCGATGAGTCGAACTTTCTCGAAAATCCTGAGATGACGTCAGCAATGATAAGATTGCAAAATTGTATTGAAAATAATGCAAAAACTCTACACTAAAGATCTTATAGTAGTAGGCAGCATGAAATTACCTTTTTTCCGCTGCCCTACTTGCTCCCCAGCTAATTTTCCATAATGCCGAATAGCACTCTTCATTGTAAAAACCAAATCTTCATCACTACTTTTAGAATCTAGAGTATAAGGGTAAGAAGAGCTTTCATGAAAATGAGCCCTCCATTTGTCGCATAATTGACCGCGAGCATCTTCCGACAAGTACTTATCAAAGGCTTCATGACCAAATGTGGGTGTTATGTTTAAAGTAGAATTTTCTTCATCATCTTCAACGTCCAAGTATAAATCATCGATGGCAACCCAGGAAGGAATTTTATGAGAAGTTGGACACGTTGCTCCTCCATTTACATTTCCTATTCTGACAAAGTCTCCTTCCTCTCGTGTCCAATAAGAATACCCGCTGGTACAGCTTCCCAAATCCAATGATATGACATAATTTGGAAGAAATGCATCGTATTTTATTTCCTTTTCTGGTTTCTTTTCTTCATTGACCTAGTAATTTACGAAAAAAAGCAAATTTTTCAATCCATTGAGCGATGAGTCACTTGTAATACATCTTAATATAACTTATTAGCAAAATGGCATATGAGATGTATAATTATATGAATTTAAATTACTTTAATATCTGAAATAGAGATGTACTCTATAGAATTTTCTCTCTCGTCATCTGGGTCGATGCTACTGCTGTCCTCTTCATTAAAATTGATGACAGCCTCGTTTTCACCATTTGCTTCAATCACTTGTGGTACTTTGGATAACGAATTGATCTTCTCTTGCAACAAATCTTCACAGAAGCCTCTAAACGAATCTCTCACCGATGATCTGTGCCTAATCATTGCAATTACCATTATTCATACATTTAATTAGCTTCCTTTTGAATTGAAATTAGAGCATAGCATATTGCTAGTTATGCTACTATAATGGGTTTATTAATTTAAAGTGATTTTTCAGCTGTCAAATTATAATAGGGAATTTTAATTTCTTTGACCACAAACTGTGAGGATATTTTATAGTGTTGTTTTATTTGGTATAAACATAGGTATATACTTATTAAAAAGTTATATGGGAAATGTTAGTAATAGTCCAAATTAATGTATGTAACAAGAGAGAAGAGCCATTATTAATGAATCAAAGTCTTAATTAGATATCCTATGCATAAAAATAAAATTAACTACTGAACAGAACTTGCCAATCTGGTTCTATGGCGCATTCTGAAGGAGGAGTAGTAGAAACACTTCTGGTAGCAATGGCATTGTTTGTCGCATCCACAATATTCAAACCGTAGCCCATAACATGACGATTAACGGCTTGGACAGGAACTTGAACTGAAACGGCTCCTAATATAACAAGACAAGTAATTTATCCGGCTGTCACCATCAAAGATATAAAATTACTCATTTTACTCAATGGGTCTATAAAAAATTAGCACATACAAGTACGTATATGTGAGTACTGTGCACATACTACAAGTTTATGTTATTGCATGTATATCTACTATAGAATGAAAATGAAGAGACACCCAGCATTCTTCAGATTCATTTGTAGGTAACTTACTTCACCTACTTATCCCCAACGCAAAATTAAGGTTAATACTTTTCGCTGCCTTGGTTTAACTTAATGGCTCAAATAAATTAAACTAACAATGCATATTTCCCTTATGCTAATATGCATGCCAAGCCAAGTATACTACTTACATATCTGTTGTCTGCATGACAAACGCAAAAAATGATTACAATGTCTGGATAAGTTAAGTATGTACATTTAATACGAATAATACAAGATTTTGAACATATCAAAGAATCTTTCTCGAATAGTATGGCCACATACTTACAGGATACATACATTTTAATTATTGTCCTCAACTGCAATAATTAAAAACCCGAATTTTTTCGTAAAAACTTATGTAGGTGATAATTTTTGTTACAAACCCTACAAAGATATTCACATTATTTAACTTTCTATATGATTTGTTAGAGTGCACCAATTGTTATGGCTTTTAACTTATTGTATGGGTATTAATGATGCTATGATTCCGAAGAAATATCACTTCCTGATTAGGGGTATCTATCTATCTGTAAGGTCAATGCATACAATACCAGTCGGCGAAATAATCGCTAGAAAGAACACGCAAAGATATGCTCAAAGATTCATTAACTTCCTAACTTTCCTTCCATTTTTCATTTCGCTTTCGTCGTCACTAGCTTTCTCATTTACCAGTATACCTACTATTTGATTATTTCTGTGGACGATTACTCTAAATTCTCAAAATTAAGTGGATTAAGTTTAAGATTCCAAGATTTATCTGTTAATAATTTGCATGTTTTTTTCGCTCGATTCGAAATCCAATTGATGCGGCTAGCGAGAAGAGCAGATTACTGCATGAGTTACTAATTTTTCCCATTTATTTAATAACCTTTAGTAATCATCTTGAGATATAATTAAAACAGAATTACACCATGTACAGTAATCCTCTCTTGAGTATTGCCACTTGTATTAAGAGTTTTTAGAAAGTGAAATCCATGCAACTATTTCCCAGACTTATTATACCCAAAGACTTATGCCTTTATTATTAGCATGAAGTGCAATGATTCCATTACAAGCAGTAAGCTTGTCATTAAGAAAATCTTTTTGATGGGATGTGCTTTTGCTAATGCTCTGTAATCGTATACTACAGCTATATATTTGGAATCAAAAAGCAATTATATACTCACTAAAAGAGTTTTGAAGATTTTAAGAAGTTTTTATCCACTTCAACAAATAGTAGTCATGTATAGGTATCAAAGGTATCCTATTTACCTGGCATTGACAACATAAGTATAGTTAAAGGAAAAAGAAAACTTATATTATACATACAGGATTAGAAGAAAATGTTTGGTTTTGTTGCCTAATAAAACGGAGAACATGAATTGCAAACATCAAACATCCTGTCCTGCATGATCAAGTAGGAATTGTATATTTTTAGTACCTACGTATGTACTTAAGAGTCAGTAAGTTACAACAGGTACATACTTAATATATCTAAAGAACTAAGGTATACAAGTAGATATTCTTTCATGTAGGGTTCTTTCATCACTTGGCATCATTTATGTAACGAGTATCGTGATGTATCATATGAAACCTACCCTACATTACACGTAGTTCTCTACATCCGGTAATTTTTGAAGTGAAACCTTTTTAACATCCATTAAAAATTAAAACTCCAATACTATATCTTGAAGTTATATGAAGATTATATAAACATCAAACACGTAAGTATGTGATACTGATATCTCCTTTGTGCGCACAATAATGTTTCTTCGTTTTATGTTGTGTAAGTCTCAGCTAGTAACAGGAGCGCCTTGAATATTAAAGTGCACAATGCTGCTTTGCTTCTACCACACTACAGATTACAATTATAGATATAGTGTCCTCCTGGTACTGTCCGGCTAAAGATTTTCTACATGCACCATGTGATCATGTGGCGAGAACATTCTTGACGAACATTATATTGCTTAATTTTAAGAAGAGTACAATTACAATTCATATCTACACCACAAAAAACTACCATCACCAACATGTAAGCATTACTGGCTTTTTGAACAATCTGGCCACAAGCTACTATGTAATAGATGTACCTAGTAAGAAGTGAAACAGTAGGGTGACCAGCCAACCAGAACAAGTTCGTCCAACAATAAAACAAGACAAAGAATAGAAACATTCAATTTTATCCCCAAGCTGCAGACGTCAACCAACTAAATTGAACATTCATATTCTACATCTAACTCCTTTAGTCAAGTATAAACGAATACGTATCATAACGTTTCCAAAGAAAATCTACACTTTGTTGTTGTTGAGGAATATAATATTCCTTACAAAGCAAAATTCAGATGACTAAACCGAATGCGTCTAAAAAATATATGTAAATTGAGAAAAACTTATTCCACATACCGTTGCTTCCATTTCTGTCATTGATAATTTTCCTTGCCATTGCACGCTTGCTCCCGCTGGTGTTGGTATTATGATTATAATGGCTTGGGCTTTCGTCCCCGATGGAAGAAGAACATGAAGATGATGAAAAAGCATAAGTAGAGTTCCCATTCAAATTGACATCTCCATAAACTTCGTGGGAATTAGAATCGACACAATTGGGATGACTGCTGGTAGGATTGTTAATGTTATTATTATTATTCCCGTTCCTATTCTTGCCATAAGGCATTTGTCCATTCACTATTCGATGCATAACTTTAACAGGCACGAAATTCTCTTGGTCTTTGTCTTGTTCGTAGTCAATGAGACTACTTTCCTTATTTGCACTGTCAGGAACGTCTGTTGGTAATGACTTTACATCTGGAGTTGAGGACTCAATTTCGTTGTCACCATCATTGATTTGTGTCGCCAAGTTTATATCAATTGTTGGCATGGAATGCGTCTGCAAAGATATGGAACGATCTTGGCAAACGATGGAGGAGGAGTCATCTTCATCTTCTGGGTGGCGGACGACATTATTGTCGTCACAAGGAACTTGTTCTATATTAATTTTAATTTTTGGTTTTATACTGTTGATTTCTGTGTCAATATTAATTGACTGCTCTTGCAGCTCTTCTTGATGTCTCGTTGTCGTATCAGTTTGAACTAGTTGTGCCGCTTGCTCTGATTCACCTGATTGACCAACTTGATTTGGCCGAAGAGAATCTTCCGTGACTGATGGGTTCAGTGGTGATTTAACTTCTACAATTGCAGTTTCCACTTGAAGCACTTGTGAATCTTGATGTGAATGATTTTCAATTGGAGTTTCGGGTTGATCTGTCAATGCTGAACTTTCAATTTTAGTTACGATGAATTTTCTTGGTTGATTAGTTAGATTTTCTGAACTTTTCGAAAAATTTCTCTTTTCTTCCGTTGGCTGTGTCTTTTTTATATTTTCCGTGCTTACTCTAGTAGAAGAAATGGTCACCAATTGTTTTTCGACTTGGATATCACTCTTTTCAGCTTTTTCTTTCGAATTCAAATTTTCCGTGGTGTTACATTCAGTTTTTCCTTTGTTTACACTCTTTTCAATTTCAGCTTCAAACTCCTTCTGTGGATTGCGTATGATTTTCTCCGACTGGTTCCTTCCAAATCTTCCGAATCTTTTCAGGCTTTCTTTCAGTCTAGCAACTTTTCCAGGACTGCCTTCCACTTTGACACCGGCAAACTTAGACGGAAGGTTATCGTCAATCTCAGCTCCAATGCTGAACCGCTTAACTCTGTCTGCAATATTTCCTTTACCTTTCAACCGGCTGCTCTCGCTACTATTGCACCCACTGTCATCACTTTTCTCGGGATCCTCTTGATTCTTTTTCCGAATCACTTCAACGAGGACCACATCTGAATTATTGCTGAGTAAACTCCCGTAAGAACTTGCACCACACCCTCTTTCGAAAACTTCTTCTTCACTGTTGTAATTTGAATGGTAATTGACAAGACCATTGGGTTTTGAACTGTGTGACACAATCTGCTGACGTAGACTGTTGGTGTTACTGACTGTTTTACTTGTATTAGTACTGCAGTGACTTGTTAATGGCAAACTCAAAGGAGGAGACGGTGAATGTGAATACGGGAGACTTAAACTGCTCCGACTTCGGTCTGACTGACTATCTTCTTCTGCGCGATAGGAACCGGAAGTTGATCGTTTGGAATTGTTTCCGTAGAGTCTTCGGAAAATTGAATCGTCTTGTTCGTAACTAAAATAATCCCCAGATTCGTCTTCATCGACAGCACCTGGTGGAGTGGACGGGGTGCTTATGGCTAGACTTGGACTTGAACTGTAGGATTTAAGGGTGCTACTGTTAAGACGGTGATGCGGATGGGTGGTACTCGTGCTCGTGTTCCTCCTACGAAGTAACAGATGAAAAGACTCGCATTAGATACACAACACACACATAATATTATTACAGATCTACCAAGAAAGATACATGCATATTGCATACTACACTGACTGACAGCCAAAAAGAGAGGAATGAAAAGAATATATAGAACAGTTTACAATTCACCGTGAAGCTCAAGTTGAACTTAACAAAACAGACTTACTGGCTAGACAGACAGCTTTAGATCTACTACTACAGCTACCACTGAAGTAACTTTAGCCACACTCTGTAGGTAACTCTACGGACATTAAAATAATATTATAACTCGTGTGCTGATACATCGCATCGTGTGTGTGGTGAGTGGTGCTGATGACTGTTGAGTTGAGTTAGTTTAGATGTTACGTTTTGTTACGATACCAAAGAGTTGGGCTTTTTCTGAGGGAGTATACGCATAGAGTGTACAAAATAAAACAAAATAATAATAACACCGTCTCATCTGCTGGTCATGTACCATTCACCATGCTATGGACTTCATTCCTCCCTAACTCAAACAACCTGTTGCTTTGCATTGCTTCTTCACTTTACTAGTTACAAATAGCTAGATGTACCTTTAACTTCAAATATACCTGTACAAATGTAATAGCATGCGGCTTCGCTTTTTTGTGTCCATTTCCTGTAATACTATGTACAGCAGACGAAGTATAGCTTACAGGAGCAAAGCTACAAATGTAAATCCTATGCAACTCACTACTGAATTCATTTCAGAGGTGCTTATTTAAATTGGTGCATTTACAATAGTATTAAGTCTTGATTAGAAACTCTTTCGATGTACCATACTATACATAAAGATAAATAACTGTACTTATTTCAGTTATCTGTATCTCTGTATTTTTAACGAAACTTGCTTCTGCTATATCTTCTATTTTCATTTATTTATTTACCACTACTGTTTTACCCCGATGTACCTAATTATCTTATTCATATTGTCCTTTGTCCTACCCTACACCATAATAGTACTTGAGTAGATATTATGACTATTTCTAAGCAATTACTAGTTTACTCGTGATTGACTAATGCTAATATCATTGGCTTATAATTTTAACACCTACTTCATGTAATCATTAATATCATCTATGCTAAAAATATCAATTGATTGGTACCTATAAACAATAGTATCCCTAAGTGGGTATAACCCAGTTGTAATAATACAGTAACATACGTTGGTAAGTTATAATTCACGATGTCATCTTGAGTGAATGAACTTAGATGTCACATTATTTTCGTCCCACCACTTCATCATGCACTATAATCATTAAAACATTGGGAAGAGCAAATAGCTATAATATAAGTAATCCAAATGTGAGTGGTGATATTTATGTTTAAGTTTGCCAATGTATTAACAGTTATATTCTCGAGATATATTTCTCCAACCCTTCAATCATACTAAAATCCCTGATGTAACATGTAATAACATTGACACTTTTAGGTTGCTTGCGGTGGTAGTGTTGCAACATTAAAATGGTGTAATTTAGAACGTTTAGTAGATATTTAGAGCATAATAGTACATATAATTGATAAATATCTGTATTTATGGCATTCTAATATTATTGGCATCTTAACCAAATCAATTGTATTGTATTGTGGTTGTATAATTGTGTACTAAACATCTTGAATGTCTAAAGTACGTATACTTATTTATACATAGATTTTAACCTATTATTAGGGAAAATTGTAGTTTTTAACTATATCTTTACATGTGTAGCAGTAAACACCTAATATGACATAAGTGCTTCATTGTCATTTGTTACAGTTACAGGTACACAAAATATTTCAATTCTGACTGCAGTTACAATTCAAATTACTATGCAAACCTTAGATTAGGCACATGGATTCACTTCGAAATAAATATCTGGCAAATAATTTATCTACAGTAATAATTAAGCAGTAAATCAACCCAATGGAGACTTAATTGGGGATGTTGTGCTGTTCTAAGTTATTACTTGAGTATTTCTCACGTAAAATTACGAGTCATGAAATTCTTCTGACTTCTCTACATTGTTTCCATTTTTAGTCTCAAGTTCCAACTACTCGTTACTGTTTATTATTACATCTGAATTTACTACTCCAGATAGTTGACTTAATACAGAATATGTTCAGTGTCGTCTGGTTATATAAATGGGCATCATTTTCTTGCAATAAATTTAAATATTATCTATCTTGAATCTATATAAGTATTTTCAGTTCATTGCATTGGTCTGCAAATAACATCAATCTATAGAAAACATGATTTTCTTTTTAATTCTATTGATTGTTTAAACTAGAGAAACGGAGTTTCCTTAGAAGAATATTTATTGCAGTGGGAAGGTTCGGTGAAGAAATTGCCACAATGTATCGTACAAAGTTAAAAAATAATGTTTAAGTGAGGTTAGTGTACCCACCATATGTACATGTAAATATGACAAAATTTCTAAACCTATTCTACATAAAGAAGCTTCATAGAGATTCCATAATAATAATGGATCAACAGCATTCACAACTTCAAAATGCAGTTGTACATATATGTAAATATGACTTGGTCGTATTTATTCTACATACACAGATACAGCCTACAGCATACAAGAATCTAAATGGGTGGTGTACTAAGTACTAGTTCAAATAGCTATAGACATCAGAAAAGAAACTACTTACATTTGTACAATAATCTTATGAGGACCTATATAAATTGTCAATTACACATTCCAAGTTAAGAATTCACACCACCATATGAAAACCAAAAAAAATGTGCAAGAAATGTTGCTCATTGTTTAAAATCATGGAGAGAAAGAAACTTTCCTTGTTTGTAGCTTATGTATTGTTTGCTTGATGGTATGTAACTTTATTTGAAGTTGGTTTGTTGACATTTTTGGTTGAGCCTGTCTCTCTTGTCACTTGATGTAGATATTTTCTTTCACTATTCTATTTTCTATGCATGCCACCTCCATTGTTTCCTACATAATATAAATTATCAAGTTTGTGCATATATTGGTACTGCTATGTCTTGCATATTATAAATCATAAATGTTATTCACAGATCAGTTCATATACTACAATGGATGTGACGAGCCAAGTAAATTCGCAACTCCTACAGTTATCTATATAGGAATCCCCTTGTTACCTACTAATACATATAATACACCAATTATGTATACAAACTGTTATTTTCTGCAATGCAATTTTCAGATAATAGTATTTTGGGAATGGGTCATTCCCTTAGCATTGCTACGTATAGGTAAAAGGTAATAGAAATAACTGCTATGCAATAACTTTTCAACACTAATATGTTTCTATAAGATCCTAATCTCTATTGCATACATGAAAGTCCATGTATTTTCATTCTCACCGGTTTTCCTAGCTCGTAGTAGACATTAAAAATTATTAGGCCTGAAGTGCATTGCATGCACATAATATACATTTACTACTAATGAAATGGCTACTTGATCTCACTAATGTAAATTCAGAAACGCTAAAATATTAATAGCAGACAGTGCGTATCATATCTACTGTGAAGAGCAACCACCATAAATAATCATCTAACCGCACTTTGCACTATCTGTGTGGTGTGTACTGTAATGTGAACATCATATTGCAAATCACAAACCAGTCGTGTTTCTTAAGGAACTTCTTCTTGCAAACAAATAATACCTACATGTGAAAGAATCTGTAGAAAAACAACTGAATAGGTTGTTCTATTAATTTGCTTTTAAAACCTGATCCACAATTATCCTTCCTATTGAATAACTCAAGTTTACTTACTGACTTATTTCAAATACCGGTTGACAAGAGCTTGAGTATCATGGTTATTGTTAGTAAAAGGAAACTACTGAGTGTATCTGAGCGGGAACATTGTCATTTTTATCGTGAGACAAAGTACACAATCATTTATTATTTCATTTGGAACAACTGTCGGCCGTACACTCAAGATTGCCTTTGTACAGAGTGTAGTGTATAGTATAAATAGCCTTTACAAATAGCGACAACATTTATCTTTAACACGGAAAGGCATCAGCTATCAGGTTCAGAGATACATAGTAATAAAATGTTTACAGACACGAAAAAGACATTTATGTACTCTTGTTGGTAGTAATATAATTTTTCTGAGTTTATATATTAGTTATTCGCAAGAAGTACGACTGTATGACCCATTGAAGTCTGGTACTTCCAATTGTGATGTATTTTGAACTTAACTACCTATGAGGAATTGAATATTATTACGAATGACAAATTAAACAATACAACGAAAAGCTTTCAAACGAAGTCAATGGATATGCCATGTAAACAAAGTAAATAAATATCCGTATTTGAGTAGTAATCGCATGAAAGAGTCAAAAAGGTAGCAAAGTAAGTAAATGGAGGGATAACAAGCGGAGCAGAAATATTTGTTGTATTAAACAAAGCCTTACACAGATGAATCATGAGTGTAGGTTACTGTTGCGTTTAATTTTAAGTATTTTTTACCTTGATTTAATACCAGCAATCCAACTGGACTTGATCGTCCGCTTTGGAATAGTTGCTGCCAATTCCGGCCCCAGATTTCGATATCTGCCATTGACCGGGGAAGCTGGCGGTGTATACTCAATTGAAGATCCTCCGTCGTTCTCTACAAAAACATACATTTCGTTCATATTAGCAATAGGCACTTTTGAGTATTACGGAGAGCCTTTGTAAATTAAATCGTATTTCGTATGCGTATCGCATTATAATCCCTTAATTATCTATGCTATGCGATACAGTAACTTATTTCTGTTCAAGACATGTGCACCAATGCATTAGTAATCATTTTATGCCACGCACTAAGCGCAAATATTCTCCCAACTGCATTTACTTGGTATACATAGTTTTACATGATTACTGGCAAATGATATCTTAAAATTAACGTTTTAGCTAATGAATACTAAAGACTAATTACAAAGCTTCATACTTAGAAGACTAAATTATAGACCGCCTTAGAAATCGAATTTATTCGTACCTACCTCTATTCGGTATGTTATTCTAATCTCATTAGTTTAATTTAGTTTAGCACTTAGCCAAAATCGAGTTATAAGATAAGGGACTAGTAAAAGTATATTACTATTATATCTTATAATAATATCAGCCTATTTCATGACTTAATAATTTAACGTTTACAGTTTTACTGTTACGGTGATCAAAGTGAATGAGTCTTTTGATTACTACCCTGTTCACTGTGGTGCACTACTCCATAGAAAACTGTTTTAGTGTTTTCTTCTCCCAACAATTTTATGTGTCCGGATTTTGTGCCAAATTGTACATGCCTAATTTAATCTTTATAGCGTAGAACAGACTATTAACCTTCAAGTGGAATGCAGAAGAAATGAATGAATTTCGAATAAACCTACTGGTCTTCGACCATTAAACATTAACTTACAATTATGGCAACAACGGGGTAGACTCGCCTTACCTTAAAAGCCAACGTCAAGAAAAGTCATGTCAAAAGACGAATTTTAATGTAGTATGAAATTACTATGCTCTTTCTTTATGCACATGTAGACGATAAAACTCTTTTAATGGTCAACAGATATGAATCTACACCTACACGTAATAAAAACGCATTCTATATAGGTAATGCAAGACAGACAAAGCGAAAAGGAAAACTCTGAAGTTAGCCTCATCCTCAATTTCAAAGAAAATTAATATATTATTGTATACAGGTTAAAGTGCCTTACACTGCAATGATTATAATTGCTGTCTATTTCTCCTAAAATCTACCATACATTGGAGTAAGTATTGTATTGCGCATTATTATTGTTTGTCTGCGTATTGATTGATCTCCATTTGTGAAGGGAGCATTAATAAATTATTTAAAGATTGTCTCTGAATTGGATTATTGCAATTTCAAGCAACTTAAACCCTCTGAATTTCGCATCTTCCATTTCAGCAGCAAAAACGAATGTTACAGTTATTTTTCATTCGTTATTTGTACATAGGCAGTATGTGTGTCAAACTGCAGCAGATTTACAGCGTTTTTTGATGTGTATACTTTTATGTCTCTCTTCATTTCTCGCATTTCATGCATGTGCATTTAAGCACATTAGTTGGTTTTCATTTGTAGAATGTATCTGACAGGCAAAACATCACATCTGTCTGTTTACTGGGTTCTTATGGTACTTTTTCGTAATGTTTTGGCTTCTACAAAAGTATAAACCTACATGCATGCACATAATAATATAGGTATATGGTTTGTGTTTAGAAAATGTGAGAATGAATTGTCTAATATCATGCCAAATGCCAGAATAAGGACAACACAATAGCACAATAAAATATATCACCGCACCTCGCCTAACTAACTGTAAGTAGCCTAACACTTATTTACATGTCAAACCAAATGTAGCAGAAAGCATATATGGCATAATATACATATACATACTACATTTGTTAACATCATGTAATGAACACTAACGAAGGTTTATATTATAGAAGTAATATTAGCATTGTTCTCCTCGGTTTGGTTAATCATACAAGTTGTAGAAAAATTGCTAGTTGGTCACATGAAATGAAAACATGCAAAAGAATACTTATAAACATCAAATATCACATCAGCTACTGTACAAAGATTGCATACTTGCAATTGTTCATTGTCGTATCTAAAGAATCACTATCTCTATCTCACTAATCTATATTGAATATTATTGTCTCCTTACAATTTGATCTTGTTCTTATTGCACTCAAAGCATTTGTAACCAAAAGAAACTAACGAAACCATCTCTATACGACAAAATCTGATAAGAAATTGCCGACAATGGACAAAAGCTACCGACCGCAGGTTGCAGCTGCTACAATTGCACTGCCGCTGTGTGGTGTATGCATTGTATTATTCTGCATAGTATCTGTCCATAAGATCCTAACCATACTACATACCACTTTGTGAAAAGCCAAGAACAACTGCCACAAGCTCATTTGTAATTTAGGCCAAAAAAATATTGCCACTACGATGCGAAATCGCCATCACAGAGAACAAAGGCACAACAAAATAAATGGCCAGACAATTAGTTCAGTTCAAAGTAACATTTTTTATATCTGCTAATATTTAGAAATTCGATCATTTTACATGATCATTAATCAAGTAGCCTAATTTTCGCAACATTACTCGCATGCAATCAGTCCTTATGAGTATATTTAATGCGAATGGTTCAAATTTGGCGCATTATTATTTTACAGTGAAACAGAAAATGATAAAATTTATTTACCTGGACTAGGACTGGAGACAGATGGAGGACGGATGACCAGATTATCAGGAACATGAAAACTTCTCCTGGAGGGAGTAAATAGTGACAAGGATTTGGTGGCCCGAGCATTACTCTTGGTTTTCACGTCACGTCGTCGAACAACGGTTTGTGAATCTGTGTCTTTGTTTTTACTCTCACTATCACTGATCGATCCATTGCTGATTGAAATTCCACAATTTTGCTTTCGATGATTCTCACTTTGTTTTCCACCATTTTCAACCTCGAGAAGAATTTCTTCTGTGAGGAATCGTCCATTAAGGTCAGGAACATAAACCGCACGATCGTCATCCGGTGGTGCAATCGCACGAACCTTCGGCGGTCCGTCCGTCCAACTCCGCAGTACAACAAGAGACATTTTTTCCTCCTTTTTCTGTGCGGTTTCCTTCAATGTCTGTTATTGACTATCGAAATAACAATGTAAAGCAATCAATTGTTTTTTCGATCACCTCTCTCTTTCACATCAAGTCAACAATGAATTTTCGCACTAGTAAAGAAGCACAGTTTCGCACTTTGTATTCTTGAAAAAAAGTCATTACTGAATTGCTCAATGAAATAATGGAAGCTTGAGAATATCTGTATTGAGAGTTCTTCACACAAAAACCAAACTCGAAGTTAAATTAACAATGAAACACGTAGGCTATGCTTAATTCCTGTTTGGTCTGTCTCTTTTGGTTTGGTCTACTAAACCCAAATCAAATCATACAATAGAACATGTAGACTTTAACAGAGAGTCAGTAGAAAATCAAAAAAAAGTATTTGCTTGCGAAAAATTGAAAGAAAATCAAAACGGAAGAGGTAGAATAATAACCTAGTGATAACAAGACGGTGATTTTGAGAGGATTCAATTCAAAGGTAGCCAAATTCACTGAGTTCATGAAATGCAACTGAACAGAAATGTTGTGATTTTGAGGAAACAAACGGTAGCAGTTGGTTGAGATATGGACGCTGTCTTGTTTTTGGCGTACAATTAGAGTTAGTAGAGTTGGCAAGTCCGTCTTCGTCTCGTCCTCTTCACTTCACTCTCTCAGGTGTTTTCTTGTCTCTTCTTAGGATGGGATGTTGATTTGATTTGAGCGAGGAAAAAGTATGATGCTGTGTGCCCATAAGGTTAGACTTGGTTGAGCACCATCATCCTAGCTCCTAGTATGAAAGAGATAATAATGCATTTTTAGTGTATAACTAGGATATTACAGCTTCTTTCTTTACTTATCCACTTGTGTCTATCCCTTGTCTTAAATTATGATAACCTGATGCTACATGTAGTAGGAGAACTGTATTGTTAGTTAGCACAAGGAAAAGAACCGTAAGATAATCTTAGGTGCGGATATACACAGCAAGATAGATACTAGGAAGAATGGGAGAGATGCATCTCTAAGATTAGCGTTTCGTTGATAATACTCTTAAGTGAGTAATAATACGATTTTACTTAAGACAAAACGGAAAAGTAAACTATTTAACTCACGTCTGCGAAAAGATTAGAGGAAGAATCGAAAGCTATCACTAAACCTAACCCTGTACTTTATACTAATGCACTTAATTGTGTGTGCAGTGTATTATTACTATAGACAAGCCAAAAGTTTAAAGTCAACAGGTGAGTCTTATGCAGTAGGCGCGTTACACTTATTTATTAACATACTTGGTACTCTACGCAAGAGAAGAGCCAAACGGCAACTGATTTGACTTTTCTGACTTTGCAGCCTCAAACTAATAGCACTTACTCATATGCACTGCTCTGTATAATATATAATATTGCTTCGTTTCCCTAGATTAAATTCGATGGATTATTCTGTCAAGTATTTCTACGTGAACATGGTTGCCTATGATCTCTATAATATAGATGTGCACTGTCTTATTCTCACTTGCTTTATGTGTGAGACTGTTCTGCTCTGTTCAATCCATACTCTTTTGGAGTACTTTGTAATGTTTACGTGTTGGCGAATAAATTCGTGTACGTGCAAACTGTCGTGATAACGTAAAATGATAATGATAACCAAGTCAAGTCAACTAACCTAAACTGAAGTTAGTGAGCTAAGAAGCCAAATTGTAGCAATCTACCAATCCATACAGATTTCTAATATGCACACGAAACAAAAAAGTGTACACTTAGCATTAAATGCAAAATTGCACTAGGTATATAAGAACTATGTATATATTCTATTCATGACTAAATCTCTCTTATAAGATTGAAACTGGAGAAATCATTCATTTTTCACTGTACTATACCAAAATATATTCCATTGTATAGGTGTACAGTATTATACAAAGTATATATTATGATTTATGTATAGGTAAACGTTTTATAATGGAGGTACACACAGGTAGGTAGATTAATTGGATTTGTTTACACACTGAGGTTTACATTTCATGTGTGTATAAGAATTTCCTGTGAATTATTATTTGTTATTTGACTGTGCTAATCGTAAGCTTACTTTTAGACATGGCACGACAATGCTTCTGTTTCCTTTTGTTTTCCAATATTTATAATAACTTATATACTACAGGATAAAGAATCTTACTTTCATAAAGACTTTATTCGTTCGATTGAACTATTTGAGTTGAGTCTCAGCTCAGGTTACTTACAATTAGATGAGATTTAAATTTAAAACTTGCTCATACTCTCTGAGCTTGTTTCGCTTAGTGGTTTGTTTATATTATCCTGAGTCACCTACGAAATAGCAGATTAAGTTTTAACTTTCTAGCGATTAACGTCAACTGTACTTCCTTTACATAGCCAATAATACCCCGAACGTATTATTAGTGTCACAATCACAATCCCAACAAAGTCGAAATGAATATATATGTTCTTTGATATACGTATGGTCTAGTCCTTATATTATTTTTAGTATTTGACTTACTTTTGATGATGCGTTGTGCATTCCATTGACTGAGTGTAACAATGCTGTAGCTTGTCTAGCTAGATGACTTTTATTCAAATGACTGCTTAATAACAATACCCAAAATATTTTAACTACAGATTTGTCTCTTGATTGTTGTCAGGCAGAATAATGTAGGTAAGTGAGTGAGTGTAAGGCTAAGATAAGTGCTTCATGAATGCATATGCCCCATTGTAGTAAACGCCCATAATAACACTCTTCTATTCTATTCCATATAATTCAATTCCCTTGCATTCGTTCACACACATGTCAAATCATACAGGCATAAGCATGAGAATTACTAATCGTTTCTCTTGTTTATTACGACAATAAGCATAGGCGTAAATATTATTACTAAGTACCTACACGATATTAAACATTTTTACTGTGTACTTATATCATTTTTCGTCCTAATGGTTTCAGTTACATACAACTAAGCCCGTTTTACAGTTTAATGTAAATGTACATCTGTCCATGTATGCGTATAGGTAGATATGATTTACATGTATATTTCTACTTTATGTGTAAGACAATATGCCATGAAACATTCCATTTCCCTATGAATCCACCGTATGGATTTATGCTTTCCTTTTACGCTTAAAATTCTACATTGCCTGAGACTTTATTGGCTTTGTTCACTTGAAAACACATAGCATCTTCCAATTTAGTAAATGAATGCTTGTACCAACCGTACAAGACTGGAAATTGGTTACTGTAAGTAAAATATTGCACAATAACGCACAGCAAGTGCAGAAACACGTAGGTAGTTTAGTAACAATTAGGCTATTAAGATTTCTAGATTAATAGTTTTTGATTAATTTCTAGATACGTTTAATTAGATTATATTCTACTGTATCCTTTTCTCATTGACTAATAATGACACAGAAATAATGCGGAAAACGATGCTCTATAAGCACTACGAATTGGTTTAAAGATCATTAATTTATATTATATGTAGTACTATGTAATACCAATGGACATTAGCGTATAATGTTCAAAGCACTTTGCAAAGCCACGTTATTGTTCAATTTCCCATGCGCTACATAAAAGCGATTGAGTGTTATTCAGAGCCCTGAAGCAAACTGTTGAAATTGAAACAAATGTATTCACGTAGGTACAAATATGGAAAAAATGTGATCGAAAAGCATGAGAAATTGGAGATTCGCTTTCGTTTCCTCTCCTCGAATCACAAAATGGAAACAATGAAACAAATTGGTACAACATAATCCAGAGGACATAACGTAATGCTAGAATATCCTAATGTTTCCTCTCTTCTAGACTCTCATTCTATTACCTTGCATTGCCCAACAACAAATATTATCTACAATCGTCTGTATACACCCAATTCTGCTTGAGCAACAAAACAATATTAATTTTCTATTACTCACATTAACATATGCACAGCGTTTGGTTTCATGTTTCCTCACGTGGATTCTGATTCAGAAAAGTCTATGTAGTAAAAATAGAAATTACACCTCACACCTAGTATTAAGTGTTATCTCAGTCTTTGGGATTGCGACACAAATGAAATAACAATACATCATAATAATTAATTCCCTGGGAGGGAGACGTTAGTAATTGTAACCGTAAAACATGTGTACCTAACCTGCTACAACATAATTACATATTATTATAAACAGTATAAAATAGAATGTGTATTTACAGTGAACTTGCATAACTCTATAATTCTTACCTACATGCAAAATATTTAAATACCTAAATAAAAGTCGTACCTTTGGGTATATAGCTGCAAAAATTCACTTTTTCTTTCGAACAATGTGTTGAGAGATGAGAAATTTGCAAAGAAGATGTGTACAAAAAGGAATTCACTAAAGCACTCTATTAATTGGCAAAGAAATCCTATCCTACATTAAACAAAGGTAGATGTGGATTAGCAACTCATGTGCTAAATGGAAGAGTAAACACGAGACAACAGAAGATGAACGAAGAGTACTCAGACGCAAAGACAAGTGACAAGTAACGTCGCTTTTACTTAAGTCAACTTTTGCTCATTGAAATTGTCATACATTAGTCTAGTATTTATGAGTACAGCACAGGACTTCCCTGACGATACCGAGATGACGGAGATAAAGATAAGAGGACGTCTCTACATCAATACACTCGCAGCACAACTTTGCTTGCTACCCTGTTACTATGTTCTATTTCGATGAATTGCGTTCGAACATTATTCATACATACCTACACACAAGTTTACAAATGAACACTATATACTCTATAGCATTATAATGATTAGAAACAAGAACGTGCTAAGCATACATATGACAAGAATTAACATTGAAGATGGGTAGGTACAGGTAGCTTGCTTTTACGAGATAATACACCTTCGTATGTATTCAAAACACAAGGCAAAGATATTATTAATGTACCATCAATCCTTAACTGAAATGTTCTCAGTGTTCATAATTACAATGTAATGATGTCACTAGCAAAGTTAAATGAAGTGAACGCAATACAACTACTAGAAACTCACATACTAAAGATACTGGAAAATAAAACAATTATTTCTCAGTTTATATGATGAAGACACCGAATATGTACCAGAAGAAAATTAATTGCATTTTAATAGTTCAAAAACCAGTATATTTCGCAAAAATGCTGTATGGATAGCGTGGACCCAATTTATCTGTAAAAATCTTATATATTAATTGTTGCAAATAATGTAATAATAGCTAATGTAGCTAAACCATGTTGATTTAATGCTAACACCTAAAATGTTTGGTATGAATGTTAGGGAGGAGATCAATTAGTTTAGTTACTGATTAAATTGTGAAACGAATGAAAAAAGGATCAAAACATGACAAAGTTTTAATTAAACGGATGATACAAATAATAAGTCACCTCCTTTATGTCTAGTCTACTAACTCAGTAGTCAGTGTAATTGTATGATTAAGACAGACAGCCTGTATGTTCTGGCTAAGCCTCAAGTATTAAGCTTACATGTCAACTAACTATCAACACGTTTCTATTTATTTTTTATCTTAGGTGAGACAAGTTGCTACGTTGTTAATGTTAATAAAACAGCATATCAGTTAGGCTGAACTTATTTCTTGTCTTTCTGGGCTCATCATTTTTTATAGGATCACGTAGATTGTTAGTCTTAAAATATATGTAATATAAAATGAGTTGTCTCTCCAATCTCACCTTGCAGTCGCACTTCTGTCATCTGGTTTTCTTGATATCTGAGGGCAAGTATATATTTTCATTATCACATTTGAATGTGCAGTAGGTCGCCTGTAAGTCGCACGTTACTCTTCTGTCCTATGTCACTTATCACCAATTGCGTCTTGTCCTGTCTGCTGACTTTATCTGTTGACTTGAACTGAATAGTCGCCTTTTAATATGTGAAGTAAAATAATTCAACTCGACTCGGTTTGAGCAAGTCGATTTTATTATGACTAAACAGACACAAAAGTACTTTACTCACAGTACTTATCATTAAGGTATGTGTTTGACACTCACATAGGTACAAATGACTAAAGAGCTGAGCATTGCAAATTGAAAATTACGTCCACAGGTACATTATATATACATTTTATATGAATTAGTTCGTGCAATGCTTCTCTGTGTATTTATTATGGATATCTGTTCTGGTCTGGTTTTTTTTCTCACTATAAGCATAATTTCATAAAGCACCTGTGCAATAATATACTTGCACTAGTTTGTTCTATTGAACTGTTCAACTTGACTTGGGAATAGTTTATTACATTTAAATCGTGTGATATCAGTACTTTTATTACTTACTGTCTCTCTAGTTCTGACTAGGCAGGATCATTACTTATTAGTGCAAGAGAGTCACTTGGTACATGGCAAATTCAATGCATGTAATAAGTCTTTGTTTGCAGTTATTTATATTAAAAATAGTAACCTTATTTTTCTTTCGCGTTGGTTTTTTGACCATTTCATTTGTAATCAAGTTGTGCATGTACAAGGTAGATATTAAGACTATATAGATTAGTCTACGTGGTTGCACAGGTAAACTTCATTGGTTTAATAGGACACAACTTTAGTAGCATAGCTATACAATAGACACAACTCCTCTAGTTAAATTACCTGAATTAACCTTGAATTTTATTCTCATTATGTATATTGTGATATTGTGAATTCTCTCTTTGCCTTACGATATCGTCGTAGAACGTCATTAGGCAAGTGAGCATTCCAGTACCGTCTCTCCTCTCTATCTCTCTGTAATAAAGCTGTAAGAAATCTTAATTGTGTTTTCTGTTGCCATTTTTCACTCAGTTTGACATTCACACAATATCCAAGAACAACAGACTTATGGTGATGCTCTGTCACTATTTCTCATTGCAACTTGGACAACACATTCTAATCGTATCCTCATTATTATGTATTATCTTTTTATGCTTGAGGTAAATGAATAAATACACGTTATGTCACAACATCGTTTACATCTCCGTTTGAAATTGAACAGCCTTTACTGTCTTCTTCTACCATTAGTACTTGTTTTTTGAAACTATGACGTAGCTTTCCCATTCTATTAGTATTGTCTCCTAGTAGGATTCAAAATTTCAACTATAATAATATGGTCTCGTCTACGGTTGCACGGTTGGAACTGTACGCATTTTGTAAAACCCGATTGGAACCAGTATCTACAATTGCAATGGAGACATATTAAATCTCATTTTCAGGA
This sequence comes from Tomocerus maximus, assembly GCA_019776445.1. Lineage (NCBI taxonomy): Eukaryota > Metazoa > Arthropoda > Collembola > Entomobryomorpha > Tomoceridae > Tomocerus > Tomocerus maximus. The sequence goes on along the minus strand of JABASH010001425.1, from coordinate 1,831 downwards.
ATATACTGTTAAGAGCATTAAATGTTAAGTATGGTTAAACAAATTGCCTTAAATTTTTCACTGAAATTGAAAAAGTAAACACAAAATTATTCTTCAGAATAAAACCACTTAACGCAGCCAGCACGAAAATATATAAATCTGAATTATCAACGACTCATTTTGGATAAGTAGCATAATAATTTTGCGGATTTGATGAATGCAGTAAGGTTAGTTTTATATTCATGTTTTGTACGAACGCAAAAAATCTGTTGGGATACTCCATAAGCAATGCCATACGTGTGTTTGTAGTAATAATATGCATAAAGCTATACGTATATGTAATGCATGTAAAGTAATCATGCTTCTGTAGAAGAATTTAATGATGCGTATAAAAGTAGAGAAAAAGTGCCACTCACACTATTGCTATCTATTCACATGTAGGCTGCTACCGCTTCGAAAAGTAAACAGAAGTTAGTAAGAGCCTAAGAGGGGAATAAGTAAAACATATGTATACCTATAGACGAGTATGATGAGATAGTTTTATAAAAACATGAATCTACTATTTGCATACGGGGTCTAATGTATAGAATAATGTCGTCAGGAAGCAAAAATAACATTCATTTAGAATCTTCATGGTAATTTTTGGCATTAAAACTACTTAACGACTTCAGTTATTAAGTAAATATCACACGTATTAGTCATTATTCTGTAATCTATTGTTACTTATGTATGTAGTGTCTCCCGACTACCTTGCATAGTGAAGCAGTTCGAATCTTCTAAATGTATTCTCACAACCTCACAGAAGGAAAGGAAGTCAAAGTGATACAAAGTTTAATCTACTAAACACTCGAATTATTATACTTTGTATGCTCAACGTATGTTTTGACGAATATTCTTTAGTTCTTATAAGCTCATGCATGCATAATATCCATAATCTACAGAGTAAGAATTCTGCGTCTTGCTCCATGGGTATATATTTAATACTGGATGCTTATTATGGCTTATACTTTAGTCCTGAGAGGAAATTCGTACATTAAGAATAAACAATTAACTCTACACTCACATCGTGTCACGAAATTGTAATAGCAGCACAATTGAAATGAATATAAATGTGAGAACATAAAATTGTCATCAAGGTTATGTTGCAGCACTACACACCAAGCCAAGTTTAGAATCCCTATTTGTAGACTCATGCGAACATTTGCATTTGAATACCCTATTTTGACGTACCCACACTGAATACACTTAAATCTTTATTCCTAAATGTAACACTTGCTCAATGCGCATATGATCCACAGTTTATACTAACGTATTTAGTATACTAGTATAAGATACAATGTAATAACTTATTAAAATATACATTACAAACATTAGCCTAAAGTACTACAGCCAACTGCCTATTTGTAATTTAAAGTTTATTTTTCGGTTTATTTTTGGATTTTAATTCTTCAGATATCCAGTTTAAATGTTTTCTCATGTAATTGTGGTTTAGAAAAATTTAAATTGATATCAAAACTAGTTTTTTCTAGTTATTGTTACTTCGGGTAAGTGCATTGACAATGCGTCATTTGCATACTTCATTGTCGCTAACATTGGGACATCCGACTATTTTTGAATGATATTCTTTCTTATCCATCGCAGGGGTAAATCCATTATAGATCTCGTGATAAAGCAAAGTTTTAGTTAATAATATGCCTTAAATAGAAAGCAGGTTACACTTTGACTATAATTTATATAGTATACATTTGTTGCAACTGCGAATTGCGTAAGGTATACCCTTTGACTATATAATATATACCATATAACTAGACCCGCCATGGGATCCCATGACTGAAATTTTTTATCCATTCTG
>JABASH010001424.1:0-26404 GCA_019776445.1 Tomocerus maximus | reverse complement strand
CAGATTATCTAGACAAACGGGTAATTATTAAAAAAATAACTTGCGGTAGGTTTGGAAAATTAACGAAGAATCTCGTTTATACCTAATAATTGTCTTAATTTGTCTTAAAATACACTGATTATTACCCTTTCACTGATATAAGTGCGAATGTGTATATAACTTTAACAAGTCAAAGTCAAATATATATAACTAAAAATGCAGTATAGATATTTAAATTCAAAAGTTTATCAATTTATTGTCTAGAAAAAAGTAATGAATCCTAAATCCTGTATTTGTGCTTTAACAACTTTTGAACACTAATTTTATCTTTCATTGTGATTTCCTCCGAATTACGAGAACTTGTCCATATACTTAGTACTGCATGAGTTACTATTTAGTATTAACTGTTGTTGCAAATGTATCGTGTATTTGTATTTGTATTACCCCTAATCATTGTTAATTTATGCATAGATTTGTACTATTATTATATATATTAAAGCACTTGGTATCATAAGTGTCGTTATTTGTAGTATTGGTTATTAGTTGTTACTGAACTAACTACCAAATAGTTTGCGAGACAATTTATTGAATAAAGTACTAAAATCGTGTGATCTGCTCCATAGATGTAAGCAATTTTCTTTAGTACAATATTCATTTACATAATATGAAGCAATTATATGGTATAATATGATTCTAATTGTGTGTTCCACTATAATTGTAACATGAAGGTATAGATAGATAGCAGAATGTATTGTTTAAAGAATATGGCACACCGCACGAGACACAATGACACAACAAACACCTTGTCTCATTTTGGGTATGTATCATAATCTACTTTCTGCTGTGATCGGCATGCATGCATATTATTGCATAGATATATCCCTCAATTCGTGATGTGCTTGTTAATGTCATCGATTTAGAAATACTAAATTGGATCCAAATTGGATCCAAAGACACTGAATAAATAACTTAAGTGGGACAACCAAAGCAATTAGCAAATGTTATTCATGCCACTGGTGATTGAGATAAACTATCGGTGTTTGTATGTAGTTGTTTTTAGGTGAACGAAAGTGAATATATTTCAATCTCTTAATATTTTCTTTGATAATCTTAGAATTACTTTATTTGCAGAATGAGAAGACACAATAAGCTGTCTTGGTGTAGCCTCTTTAATATTTAGCACAATTATTCACTTAGCATGCATGGCATTTCTTAAGAGTATTAGGTTAAATTATTAGCATAAGATTACATCTGTACTTCTATTCCCTTACCATACAGGGTCTACTATAAAACAGATACTTAGTATACCGAGTTTTGTTATAATAGAGTTAGTAAGTATATAGTTGTTAGTTAAGTCCTGTTACAACAGAATACAAGAATACACACAGAATATTTAGATCATAATAGGAATTAGTACACAAGTCAGAATTTCAACGGAAATGATTAGTTAAAAGAAACAAGACAAAAGAGCAAACAGACATTTACACTTTAAGTGCTCTATGAATCAAGACTTGAACCGTTTTAGTTATTTATTCGAATCGAATAATCGTCCCCTACGGAGATGGCATTATAGATATTGTACTAAATAGATTTTGAAGACTAAGGAATCTCAAAGATGCAGGTGTAAGGTAATTTTCGTAATACTTGTGTGTATTGTATATAAGTTTCATTCATTTATTCATATGATAACATACTAATTAAAATTAATTGTAAGAACGTAGTACTGGAGGCGATGCGACTCTGGATCAACATCACTAATTATTTACTTCAATCCACAATTACATAATAGCTAATGAGAACGAAGCAACACATTTACTATTTAACTACATTATTACCATTTCACTACGATACTACAGATTATTATTAAACAGAGCACTTTTTCTTGTATAATATGTATATTACGTTATACAATAAAATAATAATTGTAACATTCTATAACTTGCTTACTTCACTTTAATACACAAGTGATTTTTTCTGATCTGTTACATGTCAGTATTTACAAACAACACTGTATATACTATTTAATAACATATTAACTACAACTAATGTCCACTAAAAGTAAACCATTGGCTTATGTACAAAAGTAATATCATTGGGTAAAAGTATATTCAATGATGAGATGAAAAAGGATGACCTGTTGACTTGAACTAACTTTCTATTTAGATTTATAAACTGCACTCATCCCCTTACACGGCACCCTTCGGACTCGGATTTAATTGTTAGTGTCCGCATAAATGCAATAAACAAGAGCAGAAAGTGCAAGTTTACTAATTTGAGCGATTCAGTTGTGATCATTAAGGCTTTGTTTCGTTTGGCATGCGTTTAGCATCGTAAAATAATATTATAATAGAAATTGCATTGATTTTAAATTGTAATCGTGCTTATTGTCATTACAATGCCAAAACGTCAAAACAAATGTATTAGAAAGAAAAGCTGAGTAGCAATATCTTTTAAATAACATACATTACTGAATTAATCTACAGATGTTTGCAGCTCAAGGTTTGTACCGAAGTTCTTATGTACCTAATTAAAGTAGTTGGTGACTTTGTCATGTCATTTGGGCCCTCTCATTTTCGTAGCATCATCAAATATGGTACTTAAATAGCTTACAAATTAAAATCTAATTATCTTAATGTAACGTTTGATAATCCGCTTATGTACCAATAATTAAACCAAAGCATTTAAATGGACTACCTACAACATTTAAAGAATACTTACATAAATGATTGGCTGACTATTACATATTTTAATAATAACTATGTCTTAGCATTAATTTTCTAACAGAGATTTGTATACAAATCGTATATAATTATACATATATATAACTCATTAGAATAAAACATTGCCTGATACCAGCGCATGTAAGCACTAAATTATACATAACAAGACAAGGGCAGTACAGATTCACTTATTACAGTTCGACTAAAAATTACATTTACACTTTTCACATTAAATATCTACCAACTAAGCACTGCATTTTCGTATTATAATGTATTTTCGTCCTTACTAAATACGTATTCGGCATTATAACGTAATTGTATTGTAAACGTAGATAATAATATTGTAGGCCCGTGTGCTACATAATTTAATATGTCAATCATTCAATCTCTGATCATTCACTCTCATCTCATCATAACATCGACTGCACGTAAATACATACTTATTTCTTACATTCATGAATGACAATAAGATTGCATGTTTATGTACACACTGAAACAATAGTACTACACAACTGCATACACTCCTTACTTAAGTACATCTTTAATAGCATTAATCTCACGTTTGTCCCATTAAATATTTCTATTCTCTTATTTAGTTTGTACAATATATTATAGATACATTTGTTAACTTTACAAGAGAAACACAAAAGCTGCAAGTAGCCAAACTTACACTTTCTCTGCATATTGATGTCAAGTCATGCCATAATCCTAGCCACGAATCTTGTTTTCGGGACTAGCATTTTGACAAGAAAGTGAATTAATATTTGGAGGATAGTATGTTTGCAATGAGCAGACATTTAAATTGCTTCTCGTTGGTTGAGTATGTGTATGTCGGTGTGGTGTGTGTATTCACTCTAAGCTAAAACTAATAATACCCATATAATTTATATTACTATATCTTCAAGTTAAAAATAATATTACTGTAGTAGTGTCCTACAATTAACCAGAATTTATACAAAAAGAAAACGATTTGAGCTGGAGTGGGATGTTTATGCACAAATATATTGATAATTACACTACATTAAGTTATATTTACATAAAATATATTATGAAGCTTGATTTACTGAGACGAAGGGCTGCTTGGGCATATTTACATTGTTTTTATGTAATTTTGTCGGTGAGACTCAAAAGATAAACATTTCTGTTCACGAATACTAACATGTAATTACGCCATAATGACATTAGAAATACTGCGCCGGAAGTTCAGTATTTTCATTTGGTCCCTTAAACAATGACAAAAATGTAAATTAACTCCTTTGCGTTGAAAGGCAAAAAAACTGAAAATCTGTATTATTATTTACTGTTAGTCTAACGTTTCCTCACTATGTTATTGCAATATTTGTTGGTTGTCAGTACTAATGTAGAAATCAAAGAAGTTGTAACAGAATATATACATAGAGTTTGCGTTTTAGTGTTTGTTTCGTTTGCCAAAAGCTCGATATTACAAAATTGACATGAAATGTCTGTTTTCTTAGTAAAAAATTTGAGAAAATTGAAAGACTAAATGAATTTAAATGAATTAATGTGAATTGTAAACTAACTGCTCGTGTGTGCTGGATGTAGGTACCCACGTAACTTATTTTAACACACTCATTTGAGTTAATATTTTTAGTTTACACTTGTAGTAGAGTATTTCATTTTAACTTCAAACAAAAGTACAAGCTCATGATTCAGAGATATTTGGAATGTGTTCATTGGATCACAGAAAATTCTATCGCTAACTACGCTCTAATATTATACAATAATAGCTGTCTTTCGATTATTCTCACTGCCCAACTGCTTATAGTAGGTTAACAATAAAATTATTTGTGATGATTACTGCTACAGTAAAATATTTACATAGCCTTTTCCTTACAATTTAATTTACAAGAAAAGGTGAGGAAAATTTTCGATAGAACTGTACATGTTAATTGATATGTAGATTTCTTGGGGTGGGACTCATTGTCATCCCCAATAAATAGCACCAAACTGGTGCATTTAAAGCGAATGCCAAGAGTACAGATCATGAGATGAGCATTTTTCGTTACTTCCTATCATCGAGTTAGTATAAACACCCTTTTGTTCATGCAATGCAATTGCTTCCCTCACTAAACATAAAATATTACACAACATAAACTATAAGAACCTATAACTCTACTTTCTGTCATTATAACATAATTAAGCTACAATTACAAATGATACAAAAATTGGCACAGGTGGCTCCGTATGCTTTCCCACATACACACATTACAGCAGTAAAGTCATAGAATTCCTTAGTAAATACATAATCTACAAATTAACATAAAACACTTAGGCATCTACTACATCTACTTACAATGCTAATTAAAAGTAAAACATAAAACAACAAATTATTTTACAGTTACGATTTACATTACACTGATTTGATTGTTGGACACTAACGAACGAAGAACGGGAAGCACACATTCAGCGAAATTGGCTACTTTTTGTTTGGCTTGACTTGGCTGGACTTTTTCTACAATTTCAAAACAACTCATTCGATTTCATTGCCACAAATTATTCTAATTAATTGGGCTGGCTTCAGGTTGTCTGACTGGAGTAAGCTTCCACTCTTACTAGTTAGAAATTAGTGGTCCAGTCCATGGTCCAGCCACGGTTGACCTTCATGATTTTTGGCTTGTACTTGTTTACTTTAAAATTGAAAATATGCACGAACGAAGTGAAGATGACTATTGTTGGAAATTTAGTTGGTTTGTTGAGTACTGCACCTGACACCGTCTTCTGCCTTGCTTTCTTGCCTCTTGCAATTGGCCATGTATTCAAATCCTCGCTTAGTATTAATTTATTACTATTGCGTTGTACTCTATTGTATTAAAGAGTGTGACTGATACCGAAAGTACATCATATTTAGGTAGATAGATTACATACATAATTTAACTTGGAATCAACAAATTCTTAAGTATAACTTCCTCCTAGCATTAGCAGGACTCATGTTTGGTGTAAGTCGAGAAACTCTGCTAAGGTCACATCGTATGCGTCTTCATTCTCCGATGGCTTCAGTTCTAACAGAAAACTATCTTCGTGGCAGTAATGTTTCAGCATTTCATCGTCGATTTTCGCAACAAGACTGCAAAAATAAAATATAGGCTTAAATCAGCATTATTTCATGGTTAATGTAGGTATATGCTTATTAAATAGGATAATCAGGATGGACGATTTAAAAGGTTTTAATTATAGAAAACGCAATAACGAATCTGCAAACATTCAAAAACGCAATGCGCCTTTGCATATCATATTTATCCAAAGATTTTGCACATAATTCCAGAGCATTGACCCAGGGAAATATGCGGTTGCCACTTGCAAAGTGTAAACTAAAGACTCATCTCATAATCATGTCCAACGAAAAGACATGCAAAATTCTCATGCAGCTATTTGTGCATGCTAGATAACGTAAAACGCATTTGGGTAGATGTGATTCATATTATTTGCCTCTTTGTATGCCCAGTGCCTATCAACCAGTCAGTCTGCCACTTTTTAGATGAAAAATGCAAAGCAATGAAAACTGAAGTTGCCCCTAACCTAAGCAACCTACCTGCTTTGCTACACTATCGCATATCACTGTGATGATGACCAAGCCCTCTTTATTTCATTTACATGATCCTAGAGTTCTCCTCAATATATAATTCAATTCAAACCATTGTCATGTAAGATGCGCAGAGATAAAAGTTAGAATAGATGAGTCCATGTACATCATCCATACCAGAGCCAACAAAATAACAACAATTGAACATTATTCTGATTTTGTTATTCGCATCATACAAAATGCTCTGCTAGAATACACAAGGATGACTGACTGGTTCATTTCAAACATCCCTGTGCATTAAATAGCAATTGTGCTTTCAAGACTAATCTCTTTTCTTAATAAAAATCAGAGAAACTGGCTCATTCACTTCTCGACTTACTCTTAATCGACTTAACTAACGTCTGCTATAAACATGGAAAATGACTGACGAACGTAACGTAAAAGTTAACCACTGCCAATAAATACAACTCTAATAGAACAACTGATTGCCTTTCCTATTTCATTGACTGTTTTTCTGATTGCCCAATCAAATGTAAATTCACTCACCCATAGTAATCCACAATATTTACATCGAATCAATTCAGGAATATCAAATTTTATAGACTACCAAGTGCTTATTAAACGGATTTCCCATTTGCATATATCTTTACAGTAAGAGGCATATGTAATCTTTGCATGCATTAAATGCTTAGTCACATATGCATGTCATGAATACTCAAGATTTGATTTAGCAAAAGATTCAATCAACTCAAAACATGTAAATTCACACACATGAAAAAGTAAATGTCAAAATAAATAGGATTGTATTCATGAATTCCAGTTTAACAGAAAGCATCTGCTCTATGGACACAATATTTCTTTAGGGTCCCTATACAAGTGTGAAATTGCTTTCTCTGTCTAAGCACACTAAGCAGATTATCAATTTAAAGAGTTGATTGTTTTCAATTTTCAAAATGTACAGCTTTAAGGGAATTATCTCTCAAACTACCTTAATTCAGCTTAAGTAACATCATGTACAGAGTTATATGTACCTATTATATGATGAATAAAAATCTGGCGTTAGTAATTTTGCAGAGAACCTACATGAGACTGGGATATGTAAAAATGGAAGAACCACGCGTTAATGTGGCTTAAATTCAATTACAACTCACTAATTGCACTCCCAAACGAACGAACCTTTTTGTTTCGTGTAATATACACATCTGGGTCTACTGTTTAGTCTGTTTTGACTTTTTGGCAGACTGAAATGAAATGTATCAGAGTATTCTAGTCCGGTTGCAACATTTGGAAATCGACGGCCAGACAGGTAGAATATTAAATGAAACTCCTACTGTCCACTCGCTAATAGCGATCCACCCACCCTTAAATGATTTTCCCTTAAGAATTAATTACAGGAGCCTAAATGCAATTAATATTGGCAATCTCGCCTCACTTGTCTGTTTTATGCATACAATCTGCACCTTATTCAAAGCAATGCATATGCATGTGTACTTCTCGGTTGATTACAATTCAAGAAGCCAATTGAATTGCAGTAGTCAAGCCAAACGATGTCAGACAGAGCAGACCAAATAGAGTGATTTTACAATTCGCATCATGACATGCCAGTAGTTACTTTATTAACTTTTTGTTAGACCATAATATTTTCCTGTTAATTAGCATACGATTGCATTTTTCTTGGAATTTCTTCCGATAATGAATGCAGTGCATGTTTTACACTCACAAAATGCAAATGGAAGATACAGTGTAGCTCATTCTGCATTGTACATGTGCACTGTTTGCTTCCAATAACAGTTAATGAATAAATAATATGCAAATGAATTCAGAATTACGATCCCCATGCAATGAACATCCTTTCCTTACTCAACTCAAGACGCATAGTACATTACACATAGATGTACTATTATTTATACGATATAGATTTAGACAGTAGGGTTTGCAATATTCGTTAAGAAAAGAGAAAATATTTTTGAACTCACCCTTTGGAATTCCTTCTGTAAAGATTCTTGACAGAACCCATAGAAATCTTGTACTTATCTTCAAGCTGTAAAAATTGAACAAGGTTTAATTAACTTATCATTGAGATTGGCCAAAAATAGTTGGGGGACAGCCAATTAAAAGGTGAGAGACTTACAGCGGAGAGAAGTCCGAGGGTCGTTGGCGGGGCGAGATGTAAAGCCGTGAAAGCTTCTTCAGGCTCTTGTCTTACGAACAACATAAGACGTTCTGAAGCCGGAGGGATGAGTCTCATTCGTTTGATGGACGGAGAATTGAAAACGCTGTCGTTGGACACTCCGTTTGGCTCCAGAACCCCCACAACCGTACCGCCGTCCTTCTTCTCACTGCAAACAGACACAACAATAGAGAAACAATCATAAATCATGTTCTGCATGACAATCTCATCACTCGCCATCCAATCCCCAGCCCATATTAAATATAACACATCATTCCATCCATCCCTTCTCTCATAATATTCATAGCAATACAGGTACACATAGAGTTACACATAGAGTTACACATAGAGTACAGATCACACAAAATAAACACGGACCATAAGTGGCCACTATTTATTTTCTATCCTAATCCCACTCTGTCCATACACACTTCATGACTATAGACTCTAGCAGATAAGTCATTAATAACAGTCATAACAAACAATAGAAGTGTTTGCATCTGTTTGGTTCACTGTTCATAGTTCGTCTGCCGACTTCTTGACTTTTTTAACTTCTTAGTCTTCCTCTTTCTATTACCATGTACATCTGTTTCCCTATTGTTTGGCATTTTTCTTTGAACCGCCAATCAAATCGATACTACTTTACAGATAGCCTCGTAATTCATTTGCTATTATTCTCTTCTCCATTGCTCCTCCTTTTCGTCAAAGACTAAACTTACTCCTCGACATGAACAACAAACCCTACAGTTTCAAATAGTCTATAGTACTTTTTTACTTGGGCTACTAAATATTCTAAAAAACTGAAGCAGTCAAGAGCTAACTGTAGGAATGGAGAAAACTATTTCTCCATTCTGGATACACTTACTAATACCTAAGAATCTTGTAAGAATTCCTATTTTCTTAAGTCTGGAAAGAAATAATGTTCAAGTCAGTCGCACAGCGGACTAGAAATCTAAATCGGTTTATTAATTGTCTTTTTAATGTGAGACTAAAGCAAGTTCCTCCCAGCAGGTGGTCCAACTTGGATTCATGGCCAACCGGAGCCGTCATTTCTTGACTAAACTTTATAATAACATTATTGTCTCATTACACTCTGGCTAACCACACATCACTACGGGTTAAATCTAATTTCCTAAATACCTACGCCATTTGTTTAGATTAGGTATAGAGTGATGTGATGATAGCTGGCTTAAATTCGTTTGGCCGAGTTGGCCACTAATGGAACAGCTCCATAGCAGGCTGACTTGTTGATCTTAATTAACTCGTCACGAGTCAATTATACGGACTGGCTGGATAGTAGTTGATATGGTGGTGCACTTTAATTAGAATACCTGCACTCTCACAGCACTAAATTCCTATAAAGACTTACAAATTAACAATTACAGCTACTCTCATGAAACTTGTCTGCAACCAATCGAAATTGAATTTTATACGAGTGTGTGACACCTTTACTGGCTATGAACGAGATCGAGAGAAGGATGAATGTAAAAGACAATGAATATTAATTGTACCATAAAATTGTATACAATTGGGTTGTTGGGTAGGGTATAATTTTCTTAAAGAGCATTATAAGGACAACGATTTAGCTATGAAATGAATTACTCTAATATAAGTTTCAGTTAGTACCGTGCAATGTGCAAAATGACTACAATTTTTGTTTATTTTACAGTTTCCGTTAACTAAGCTGTAGGGAACGATGATAAATAATTTTCCAGTGTGATTCGGAAAGACAGAGCATGAAAGGAAGTAGAGAAAAAGACAGAGAAACGGAAGATGTAAATAGTAAACAAAAGAGTAGTGCTGGGCGGGTTGGGGCGGGGGATGGCTTAATTGGTACAGTCAAAGAGAAGTTGCTGGTTGACAGAAACAGATAAGGGCAAGAGATCTTACTTGATGACAGTGACGGGCATCGCGGAAGAAGAATTCGAAGAACTGTGTGTTGGAGAAGGCGGGTGACATCCGTTGGATCGTGGATGGTGGTAGGGAGGAGATTCTGGCGGGAAGGTGTTATGGAACTTGAGGACCGCTGGAGGATTGTGATGACTTGGTGGGTGATGGTGGCTGTGGTTGCTACTGTTAGTGTTCGGAGGAGGATGATGAGGTTGTTGATGGTGAGGCGGGAGGGACAAGGAAGGCGTGGGCGTGTTTGATCCGTTGCTCGCAGAGCCACAACTCTGAGGAGAGGACTCAGAACCGGGCAACACCGATACATTGTTCGAACTGGAGTTGTGCAGGTCCGCAGCTCTAAAATCAGTTCAGTCAGTTCCCAATTGATGCATTTTTTCAATTTTTATTTTTTTCATGCAGAAAAACTAAGCTAAGTAGATGCTAAATTCTAGGTCGAAACTATAGGATGCATTTTATTTGTATTCAGTATCTCTTAAGAGAAAAGCTGTCTTTAAAGTAAAGATCGTACTTCTACACTAATAGTGTTAAAATAAAAGGAAATATCTTTGAGAAAACATTCGCCATGCCATGCAATGCTTTAGTTTCATTAATTTCTAGTAGATTATCGTGTTTGTAAAGTCATAATTTGTATTTGGCAATGCTTTGTTATGTTAATCTTGAATGCGGTAGGTAGCTAGTTAACTAACTGTGTTAAGTATAAAGTAAAGTAATCTTGTTTATCTGCCTTCTTTGGAAGAACCTCTTGCAGTAAACCATATCGCAGAATTTCGCATTACTAATGTGCCTTGTGTACCTTGCTTTGCCAGGTAGGTACCTTTTCACCTATTCATTAGTATGTATGCCAAGTATTGTTTACTTTATGGCAGATATCTTTTTACTGTCAACTGCTGACTTGACCGCAGACTGATTTGGCTGTACAATGACCTTTTCCTTCAGTTATGAGAAACTATTTGAAATGACTAAAATTTTCTACATATGACTGTATTTTGCAAGTTATCAACACTAAGTAACCTACATTATGCAATGCATAGCACGTACCAGTAAACATCACAGAAAATGCAAACTCAGACGGCATGATTACGATAAAATCGTAAGAAAAAAAGGAGCTAGCCTCTCCTTATATTGAATCGTCAGTTGTCTGTCATAATCAAAAAAAGTAAGGATAGAAAATATTATTTAAAAAAATCTACGTTTGTTTAAGAAAGCACGAGATGAAAACGGAAAATATCTGTGAGCTGAATATTTTTGGGGGAAATGAGGTAATGATTAAATCGTGGTAATTGTAGTGATAATGAACATTCTTTGAATTGCAAAAAAATAATTACAAATATCATGGGCAAAATGTTAAAGTGCCTCCCGTAGCATTAGAAAACCTAAGATGAAGACATTTCCGTTACAATTGCTAACTAATTGCAATCAACTGCATTAGCCCGGTATCTCAATGGGGTTTCTAATGGCTATAGTGTTTTAGCTGACATAGTGATGAATGCTCTTGTATGGTACTTATAGCATCCTAGAGATAGAGAAGCTGACGATAACAGTTTGTAATGACTATTCTTTATTTTACAGTATGGTCCATAATGACTCTATGTTACGGCTCTATTACATTACATGCATCATATTTTATTTACTGTTCTTTCATCTGTTCTTTCCTTGATTTGGCCAGGGCACAACATATCGGACAATGATTCCAAAGTCTAACTAATGTTCCTGCACGACTTGCCTTTGCTCAGTCTGAATCTGCACATGAACTGAACACCCGTGAATTATGTATGGATGAAGGCAGATGATTTTCCATTATTTCTCCTCTGAGTTGGCCTCTCTCGTGTTATTTAGCAAGGCTTGGCTTACTTATGAAAAAAGCTTTCTTAAAATTAACGGTTTAAGGAAAAAAGCGTGCACTCGCATTAAGTTGGAAATTAAGTGAAGCTGTAGATTATTTAACAGTAATTCTAATAGCTACAGGTAGGTAATAATAGTCTATGTAGTAACACCTACGACTAATGCATTATTGTTGTTAGACTGTACTACATACTACTACTGTAAGTGCATGTGTGTATAGTAGGCATGAAGTATATCTTAGAAGCGTGTTGTAATGGATTGATTTTGGGTGTGTGTGTTTTAATATAAAGTGACAGAATAAAGAAGAATTATTGAGATGCATAAATGAATTTTGGCTCACAGCTGAATTTAGAGAGAGAAAGTGATGTCGAGATAGAGATTTGAACTTCCAGTTGAATTTAAAAATTTGGAATTTTCGCTAAGGACATGATTAGGGTGTGAAATCAGGTCGGGTCGGGTGAAGTAGGCAGAGCGTTTGCATGGCATGACATGGCAGGTCAGGTCAGTGTGATTTAAAATTGCATTTTAATCATTCTTCTCTCGCGTCCCAATTTTGGAATTTGTATGAGTAGGTAGTAGTAGTAGTTAGCAGGTGTGAGGCACAAGTGGTAGAAGTAGTAAGTTCAATTTCAAGAATATTTGTATCTGTTTGTTCTGTGCATTAGCAGGAAGGCAAGGCAAGCTCATCCCTCATCCTCATCCTCCCTCGTCCATCATGTCACTGATAGTTGGGAAAATAACTGCAAAACCCAATGTATCGGATATTTCAATAGAAAAGATTCCTTTCTTTTTATCTCTAACGTCAACATCACAAGGCACTTCACATTTTTCTCTTCATTGACTTTCTTTCATCTTTTTCGGGGCCAGGTCAAAGGTCAAGGTCACGCTTTAATTACTAATAGCAAGTATACGCGAACTCCCGTTTTCAAATCAATTCACTCAATCATGATTGGGAGATACATAATAGATTTAAATGATAATATACAAAAAGAGCGATTTTTATGTATGTACACAATTAATAATATCAACAGAGGGACGAGTCAAGTGGGCCGTTTGAGATGAATGAGCTCATATCGCGTGTAAAATACTTTTTAGTTAGAAAACAAAAAAATAGTGCTAGTATCATTTGGACATTTATTTTATGTGAATTAAGGGTTTCTTGCACTGGATCTGGACTGGAGTGGATTGGATTGTATGAGCAACTCCCCTCTAATTGTGGTTATTTTGTACTTTTAAATGAAATGTTCTGTTCTTTCTAAACAATATGATGCGTCCAGTCGATTTCGACTTATTTAAAGTACTATACGCATGACTTTTTAGTACTTTTAGAACTTTTAGTACATTAAAATAATTATTAGAGTTAGAAAAGGAGCTGTCCTCCAATGCACAGGCAGATCAGATAAGTTTTTATCTCAACTCAATCACATCACATCAAAAGCAACAGAACAGCTAATCTGCTCACTAAGCATGAGTCTCACTCAACCCTCAGCCAAAGACAGAAAGAAACTCAAGAAGCTAACAACAAACAACAATATTAAACTAAAATTAATACCAAACTACAAAGGAAAACAAATACGATTAAACTAAGGTATTACAATAACTACAATTACATTACGGATCTACTGTAAGTATTATAATTACTAAACAGTTAAAGAGGAGGAAGAAGTTTTCCAATTGGTCAAACGAGCACTGGCATCAAAAGAAAATACCCTTCAGTTCCAAAATAACCTTTTCGACTAAGAATTCAAAATGCCAGAGTCTCACTAATGATGCCATGTACTCGTTTCCCTGTTGGATTTAATTGGAATCAAGAGGACAACGGGAAGAGACAGTTAATTAGTCGCTGTGAAAACAAATATTTTTTCGTACTTCTTTCAAAGCAAATTAATTTTAACAATCAACAGCGAGAAAATTCATTGTCCGAAGAAGTTGGATGTAATAAAGGAAATGTGCATTAAAATACCAACACTTAACTAAACTTAAGGTTTATGTAAATACTAGCGAAAAGTGTAAGTTGAATTTGATATCTTACCCGGAATGTTCCGATCCTTCAGAGTTAGTATTGTAGAATCCCAATTCGAGGGAGGTCAACTGAAAATTACAAAAAATTCAAATTAGCATTTACATATTTACTCGCATCTATAGGCACACTAGGACATTATGATTCATCCCAAGGCTCGTAAGGTAATCAGTACTTAATGATTAAATAATTATCACATCTACGTTGTTCCTTATGAACTTGCGTCATATACAAGAATAATGTTTGCTTCTTGTGTAGACTTGATGTAAACATGTATGTTTACTGAAATTTTCAGCTACTGGTATAGCTTCTAGCTAACAAGCAATAAAGTGCTGCTGAGTATACCTTGCGAATACACTTTGCTTGATTTCAGTAATTTCTTATATGCCCACATGAAAAAATTCTGAATTAAGTGTATGTAACGAATCTCTGTGAGAAAGATGATATGGACTGTGGACTATGAACAAACTTGAATTTCAATTAACTGACTTAACTCTGAAGCAGCACACAATCAGCTGCATGCATTTATCACATTACTATTGCATAACATCCTTGTTTATCATCGAGTGCACTACTAATGCCTATAGATGAACCTATTTTGCATGCGTAGTTAGTAGTATCTATGATTTCAACAAAACTGGAGAATACAGATCAGTGCCAAAATAAAGTTGGCTCTTGTGCCCGTACAAAATGAGCGGGTGGATGTAACTTAGGTATTAGCCACATAGTCCATTGTACCTCTACTATTTTCTATGCATTCCTAGGAGATTTAATTTTAATTGTAAAATCCATAAAGCTATCGTGAGTTAATTTTTGACTAATTATTTGACGTAGTGTAGAGAAGTCAGAGAGCTGAACACTTAGTAAATCTAGCACTAATTATCACTCACTTCTTTCTCCATAAAATTTCTCATCACCCTAATGAAACCATTTCTATGCAACTCTGGTTTTACGTATTTAGTTTGGAGGGCTCACAATTGTCTTACAGCAACGTAAAGTGCATAAACAAAGTCAGCAAAAATCGAGTATCGACATTTGAGTAACAGGTTAGTAGTGAATTTCACTACACTTTGCTGAGTTATCGTACTCATAGTTAACTATAGTTAAGAATTTAAGATTACTATCTATATGCAATTCTGTAAGTTTCATTAAAAAGATAGTGACTAATGCGGATTAGAAAGATACACATTCTAAGGATTACAGAACTACAAGCATGTACATCTTAGTGGTTTTCTATAGTTCGTTATTTCTTATGAGTCAATTTAAATTCAATGAAAATGAATTAGGCATTCTGTATTCAGCCTACATAACTAGGTACTTGTGTAATAAAGGCGCTAGAGATTGCACTGAATTAAAAACGAAAAGTAGTGATGTGTAGTGTTATGCAAGATGAGAATAGATTCATCAAAATGATTAAGAGAATTAGAAAGAAATAAGCGAACCAAATTTAATCCGAGTATATCCTCATCCTATCCGAGTGCATTAGTACCACATTGTAATATGCACCATCATTTAGATGCATGTACACTTTTAATAGAGTAATCTATAGATATAGTTGTATGAAAGATACAATTATGTTGGTTCTATATAACAGCCTACTGTAATCGGACCCATTAGTTGACGACCATCAACCATGAAATCAGATTCATCAACAAAGTTACTCTCACACACTTAATTATTGACTTGATTCGAATGCATTTTACGCTACCTGAGAGCCATTACACCTCTAAATATTCCCATTTCTATTCTCATTCCGTTTTCACTTCGCTCATCCTCCTTTTTGCTTGGATTGACTTTGCCTTTCCTACACAGGTCCATTTCTATTCTATACTTATGGACTCAAGACCTATACTTATTAAAATTTTTGCGTCTGCCCTCTCTGCGAAGAACTTTTGGGTAAACATTCTCACTACTTGCTATACTAATGTGGAAACAAAACAGCATACGTGTGTTAGGTTAAAGTTAAAACAATGCCACCTTTTTTATGTAGCTCTCATAAATTTGATGTGTGTAAGTATACCTACGACTACTAAGCATAAAAGATCCTATGGGAATTTGTCAAATAATATGGTAGGGTTTTCTTATGAAAAGCTCATTAGTGGTTTGCTTTAGTTTAGCTTCAAATCTTAAATCAACTGAAGTGAAAAGCACGTACGTAGCATTTCTCCTACATATTACTCTATAGAAATATATATGATATAAATATATATATGAAAGCTGTACTCTGCTGGATATGCTGTTTAGGCATTTCTTAAGTGAAGAGAAATGACGTAATGAAACGATAGCCGTTTCCCAATTCCCAACTAATCTACATAGAAATCACATCAAATCAATTGAGTTGGTCGGACAGGAGAGCTAGACCATACTAATCAATAGAACATTGTAATAATGCAACATCTGGCTTATTGTTGTTTTGCTTCTCTCAGTCTCACATCACATCATCAGCAGCTCGATCACCGGCTGTCTCACTTTGTTGCCTTTGCTCTGCTTTTGCCGTGCCTTTACTTCATCCCTTGCTTAACGTCCATTTCTATCTTATCTCCCATTACATTTTTGCGACAATGACAATATTTCAAGACTTTTTTATACACCTTTGGCATGGCATTTCACATTAGGAGCTCAATGAATGGATCTTGTTAACTATCTATGTACACATGTAGTATCAGCAGCATTGCTAATGCTAATGCTACATGCAAACTATACAAAAGTTGTTTTTTCTATTGATCCTTGCTAGAGTTAGCCTTAGCTTTTCTCTCTATAGCTCATTATTTTATATGCCAGTGGATTTTGATGCGACGTTGACAATATAGCGAACCCAATGCTCTTCACTTGACAGCTTCACTTGACTTGACTAACTGATAAGAACTCTGATACATATGATTATGCAAATTCGATGAATTCAGTGCATTAGGTATTATTACAAAGATACAAAGAGAATATACTTAAGTATGAACTCAATGTTAAAATATCTTAGGATGTCATCTTGCCATTAATAATATAAAATGTAGCTACATCAACATTATATTCGTGCATGTAAATAAAAACCCGCATTGTAAATCAATTTCAAATAACATATTTAGTGATCCTGTACAATCCAATGTTCTCAATGCACAGTAAAATTTCTGTCTAATAAAAATTATGTTAAATCTCCATCTGTCTGTCATACAGGTGGTTGTCACATCACATCACAGGTCACTTAAGGCATGTAATTAATGTTTACAACTCTCCTACCCATAAACATTACAACAATACTAAGTCAGTTGATCTCTTTCTTTAATCATCTCCATTGCAAAGATAAAAGCAGAAAAATTATCCTGGCCATATTTAGTAGCAAACTTTACAGATTTAACATAACCTTTCAATAATTTATTTCTTTTTCTAAACCCATTTATTTTTACTGTTGGCAAATCGCGAATCATATTACAATCTGACATTTACTAATCGGCCAACATGACAGATTTGAGAAAGTCATATTTAAATACTTCTGTATTACTTTACTACTCTGTCTCTTAGTTTTGTCTTCTTCCTCCGTTCTCATTTTCGTGATTAATGGCAATGAATAGTAATTTCATACAATAAAAAGAAAGTGAGAGCTATTGAGAATTTGAGAACGGATTTTTTCATAAAGGTCATTGATTCATTGATCCCTATCATCATACAGTCCCTACTCCCCTATTGCATAATAATTTTTAGAATATAGTTAGCACTAAGGAATAAGTTGAGATAATAAATATCATGTACCTTATCGAGGTCTTCGGCGGGTGTAAATAAAACAGGTGGTTTTCCGAGGTCACTCATGGAGTAAAATTCGGATCGGTCGCATTGAGAATGGTACATTTCATCGAGCTTCTTCCTTCCGGTGGCAGTGAGTTTCCGTTTGGCCGCCCGTCTCTCCTCATCTCGCGTTTTCCTCTCAGCACCCTTCAATTTATTCAAATAGTGTTTGGATTTAAACACACATGCCACTTACTTAGTCAAGAGCATTTTCTTATCCATAACATTAAGTAGCCAACACTATCTCATTCTTTCCATCAATGGTCATAAAAGAGAAACCCAACTTTGTACTTTGAACTGGAAATACTAAAATGACTAAAACTGAAAATCTAGCATGTAGCTCGTTTCATTTTAGTAGATTCCAGCGTTTCATCACATTATCTTTTGGAAAGAGTATCACATTACATGTACGCTTTTACACGAGGATACTACATGGATGTCGTGACCTTAAAATTACTTATGTTTCCATCTACCAATCTAATTTAATGTAGTGCACTATCAAAATTATTATTTTTTGTGTAAATTCTACTGCCAACAAGCCTGAGAGTGAGAATCTGTCCAATTCCGACATGGTTATTACATTACTCCATCTCATTGTCAGAGTAGCTACTTAGGATTCTACAATTCTTTAGCATTAAGGCCCACGACGGAAGTCACAATCATTTTCCCTTATCATAGCGTCCTCTCCTCCGTAAATTAATCATTCGTTAATTATCTGCTATCTCTTAACTAGACTCAGCTCCTGTAAGATCTATGGCACTCTTCATAATGTTTCATACAAACCAACTACTTTAAAATCCTCAACGCACGTTATGGAGCAATTAATAACTATTCCACTGTGGTTACGACCAAACTAACAATCGTACCGAGCATCCCAAACGAGGAGGAAAAAGCTTTTTCCCTAATCTTAAGCACCTTTGGAACTTTGACAGAAATCTTGGAAAGATAAAGATTGAGAAAAGAGATAGACTCTTGACATTTCGTTACATTATTCGTCTCTCTCATCTACCTATGTAAAATACAGTGTCTACACAGTTTTCCAACCTTTGTTCTTATTTTTACTCTGTGAAGATACCATATGAGTACCAACCTCAAAGCTCGAGAACAAACTTTATTACATTTTAGTTGCACTCACTAAACTCTCAAACATACGCAACTCTATACCTAGCGGTTAGCTTGTACTCTCTGCACTAGAAAAATATACAGAGCTGCTAACACTACAATAATGTTAGTTATCCTTTTATTGCGTACCGTTTGGATTAATTCACGATGAGAAACGTCAATTTACCTTTAAAACTCTTGAAAAGATACTACCACGGTTCAAGAAAAGAGCGTTTCTGTCTCAGTTTTTCAGATACTTATGTAGATAGAGAATTATCTCTGCTCATTTCTATCTGACTAAGCCAGAGAATTAATGTACACATGTACATCCTCACGTTGGATGCGTTTTGTCAGTTAAAGTTACTCTTTCCTTGTCTTCATATTTTATATCTTTAGAATTCATCACATCACCTCGTCTATACGGACAATTATTATATTTTTGTGTATTTATGTATTCCCTGGACTATATTTCAGATAGGGATGTGGGTAACTAAGTGTTCGGCATAGTACAGCTGCTGATCTACTAGAATACATAAGATACTCATATGAACAGAGATCACGACTTTAGAGTAGAAGCTAATTAATAGGGAAGGATGATTTGGATGTGAGCTCAGCCGTCGTTCTTGTACCTTACGTAGTCATCTCGATAAGAATGACTGACTTGTTGAGACTCAACACTCTGACTCTAATTCAACTTACTGACGTATAAAGATTGCCTATACACTTTACTACACAACAGAGCGGACATGTAGTGTATACTTTATCTGTAGCTTCATAAGTACTACACGAACGTATCTTTAACAGGGAGATGTTTCAACCTCTTTTTATTTTTTCTCAGGATTCTAAACGATATTCCTCTTTCAGTTACACATGCATGTTTATTATCAACCATAATATAATTTCCACCTTTTTTGTGCACTATATAACTCTGCGTATCGAAATAAGGTAATACTTACATGTGTGGACTCGGATACGAAATTTATTGTTTCCACTGATAAATGGCAATGCCAAATGCAACAGTCAAATCACCGTCATAAGAATGAATGTCAGGAATTACTTCTCATGGAGTCATTTTCAATCTCTAGCTTATCTCTGCTTCATTGTCAGTCAAATGCATATCTTAACTAGAATTGTTATTGCTTGAAGAGCTCCTCACCTATCATAATAGTAAATACCCACTAACTGCAATTAAATGGATACCTAAATTGAAGGTCCCTCTCTCTTCAGGAAATTACTATTAATCTGTTATGAAGTTCTCGCATAGAATGTGCGTACAATGTTTATGTTAGCAGTAGACAATAAAATGCACAGATGTGTACTAGTGGTTTGTAGGAAGGTACCTACATAAAAAACATCATTAGAAAAGCTAGGTTTCTATCTTATAATATGCAGTCCAATAGATAATAATTTAATCCTTCACTTGTTAAAAGAGCATAAGATAACACAGTTGTTGGTCTACAAATAAGAGCATATCATTTGTATGTTGTTATGTGGCATGTACCGCCAGCCAGGTAAGTAAGTGTAGTGTAGTAAGGAAATCACCACAGACGATTACACCAAACCAAGAAGACAATAATAACACGATGCTTGTGTTATTAGGCTATTCCAGTATATATGTACATATTGCATGTGTAGATGTGAGAATTACTAACACACAATATCCACATAATTGCACCTTAGTACAAAGCAATAGCTTTTCTCCCTCACCAAATGCAATGCAGATACACACATGTCGAACACCTACCGGTGTACACTGCTCTACAGTCCTATCACATTTACATCACTTCATATCTCAAAGTAAGTATTACCTGGTATTACATATTAACATCCTATCACAACCCGGCCAAGTACACTTTGCTATATTATATACTTACATACATATGCAGTACAAATGTATATAATGAGACTGCTACAAATGGTATTGCCTATCTTAAGTATCTTTACATGAGCATTGCAATTTAAAAGGCAGATACGGCTTAGTATTATTAATACCTATCAGCTAGACTCTTTATTTCTTTGAAGCCCATCTTCTCTGACTTTTCATCTCTCGGTTCTCATATTTATTTTATCAGCCAGACGCATCTTTATTTCGCTTCATAAAACTTTTTAATACCTACCACACACAAATGTAAACGTGCCTACCCTAGAAATACCAATCTGCTGCAACAAAATTCAAAAACAATCTTTTATGAAGTACAGATATCTCAATCCAATCAAAATGATACATTATATAACACAGTCCTTATATTGCTAACATAATAAGGCTAGTTTTCCTACAATAATGCATTATCTACCTTACATTATCTAGGTAGGTACATAAGCATGCTTAAATATTTATTTCATTGTTAATGGCTCTGTTTGTGTGTAGTAAATGTATTTTCATAAAGATCTTCTAGATAAGCAATGCAATCATACAATTATAATCTTTATCAACCTGTCCTCTCCATTCTCCGAAATTATTTACGGCTAATAAGCCTCCATAGTAGCTACATGTTAGTAGGAGAGATCCTAGTTTATGGTGTTGTGATATAAAAGTGAAGTAATACCACTCCACCACTTTTAACCAAGTCATTACAGAAAGGGATGAATTAAATAACATTAACGAATTAATTGCAACGGAAAAATTCTTGACTTGATTAGACTTATCAGTTGCTATCTCACAGTAATAAAGAAAAAAAGGATATTAGGATTTAGATTGCTTTCGCGCAAGGTTCAGAAAGTCTCAGAGAAATGGTGAAGAAAAGACACACACACAGAAGACAGCAAGACGAGAGGAGACTACTAACTAATTGTAAGCTATAACTAAAAGGATGGAAGTAACGAGAAGAGAATGAGAATCGAAATGTATTAGAACTCTCTGAAATTAAGCTGCCAACTTTGATTGACATTTTACACGACGAGTATTTCCACAATGAAAATTATCCAACGTAAGTTCTAAGGTAGGTAAACATTTTCTAAAAAACGCGTTGAGAATTCGTCTGGTCTCGTTTTCGTCTCGTCAGAGTCGGCCTTTGAATTTCTAGGTAAGAACTCTTTATAGTAATTTCATTTAGTGTAGCAAGGTAACAAGACATTGGTAAGAATTACATTAAAGTTCCGTGGTTTTGTGGGTATGGGAATACCAAGCATATGAGATGTAAAGGATATGAGTGAGTTAAGTTGATAGATTCTCTGTCTGTCAAAAACTGTTGAGAAAAGGACCCCCGGTGTGTCACATCAAATCTCTCACTTCACTCTGTAGTCCATAATAATAACTTCCCGTGTCTTGTGCTCTGTGTGTCATGTCAAGTTACCCTGTCCTGTCCAGCTCGCTTCTCAATCCCATAAACTCTCATCTCATCTGCATTTCACAGCAATCATCAATGCACAGCAGTGCAGTACTTATAATGAAAAGCAGTAAGTAGTTGAATTTTAATAAACAAAAATAATAAAACTATAAAATCAAAAAAACGACGAGCATCTCTTGACTAGCCTGTCATGTCTCTTCAAACTTTTCATTTGCTTCTGCGAATAATAGCGAAGGTTAACATAACGTTGGTGGTAAAGTATTTCCATTTAAACTTCCATCGCCTACAAACTACAAACCTTGTGTAAATGTAATTTGAATACCTAAGTCTGCACGGTTTGTTTAGTTTAAGTTTCCTTTGATTTTCCTCAGCGTGACTTTGTTCCATTGTCAGGTTCGTCTTATCTAGTACTTTGACGTGACTACGTGACCTGATAAGCCTCATCTTATCATTTCCATTCATTGACGCAACTAAATTTCAGAATGTAATACAATAAAGTATGCAAATACAAACACTACAGGCAACAAGGTAATTATAATAATGTACCTATCTATAGCAATTACTCCGCCTTCTTATAAATGCTCACTCTGTCTGTGTGCAAAATGCAATGAATCACCTAACTCAAATGTATGTATAACGATTAAGTTACTTTTGATGAAATAAATGTATGTAAATAGGGAATTTATTATAATAGTAAATAGATAATTGAAACGAATGTGATAATTATCTCAAGACCTAAGTGAGCGCATGACTGGAAATATTATAGAACTAAGTGGACTGAAGAGCAATTAAATTGAAATATCACACCACACGACACACCATGCACAAGATTCAATTCAGAGATAAAAAATCGAGAGAGAAGGTCAGAGTAAGAGGCGGACTAGATAGTCTGGCACTATGTCTCATTGGCTAATTGCATTCGAGTTCGAGGTTGATGTAGAGTCTGATGGACGTTTATGTCCACGAAAATTTGCATTCCAAAATCATACACATCCCTTTATATATGCAACAAGTGTCTTTCTTAGCATTTCGCTTGTCACTGACGCACTGAACAGACAATTCTCACATGAATGATGAGTTTGCTTTCCTCTCGATGGTCCTATACTGTGTCATTTCATAATTCATGCCCTGTCGTTTCTTGCAACTTTTCAGAGTGTCTTCTATGAAATACTACTGTGACTTACTCCTACTCAGTAGGTACTACAATCACACACTTACTATGAACTCTATTCATAAACCAATACATGACACATCTAAAATATATATGCTATAAGACAATATAGTTTATGTGTGCCTACCGTCTGGACGGGAGCAAAAAAGATGGATAATGGTTAATGCTGAGTCACAGTATTTGTTTGCATTGTCAGTTAGGAGATGTGAAAAGAGGGATGGATAGTCTGTTCCGTGTTGTGTGAAGGGATAGGTCGTAGTGTAACTCGAGGCAGGCACTCGTAAATAAATGGCAACCCATTAAACTTGGAATTAGCTGAAGGGGTACTATATACACATGACTAATAATACTATATAAGTACACATGTAAATATAAATGTAACGATCCTTTCGTAATATAAATGTAACTAAAGGATCATGAGATGAGATTCGTTTGTCGAATTACTATTAGAGATTGAGTGAGTGTTGTCTGAGAGTGTAGAGTCATGTGTGATGTATGTAAAGTCAAGTCGAACTCTGTAACTAAACTACGCATTTCATTTTATCCTTCAGCAGCCAGTAGCAAGACACATACTAATGCGAAGGACGATACGAAACGAATCTTCAGCCACTATTTTTACACAGTCACGTTCACGTCACATCAGACAAACACAATAGTGCTGAACGCAATTTATCACACAGACAGCACAATAGACTAAAGCCCATCCACTCACTCGCACCCTTACACTGCCAAACGTCAATTCCCTCATCCTCCTCTTCACATCTTTAGTATTTCATTTACGTCTTCACATCTCATTTCTAATATACTATCCTAGTAGACATCTACTTTTAATTATGATTACCTAATACGTGAGCTCATTTTACAATTCTATCTATAAAAATATTCTGAGTATTCAGAGATAAAAAACTTTACCTACTTATGTTCCTTGTATTCTATATTATTTTATTTCAACATTTTATTGACCATAATGTACAGGTTAACAGTGTAAGTGTAACGTAAGCTGTTTAGTTTGGCCTGCCATATTGATTCAACCAGTAGATTAATCTGTATGGGCTAAAAAAATATTATATCCTTCTAAAAGAGTAAACTTTTACTGTAGATTATTCCATTTGAGTCAGTTTCTTATTAAAGACGAAATACGGGTGTGAGAAAATTACATCATCTTGTCTGTCTATTTGACATGACACATCTTTAAAACAAAAGAGTAACTTTATGTTTGATTAGATCTGTCATTTCGGTGTCTGTAATTTGGGGCGCACCGCCATCAAAATATTTCTGTCAACGAAAGTCTCAATGATTTGACTGAGTAAGTAGTTAGCACTAGTTCTAAAGGAAGGCTGAGCCCAAAGGAATGATGAGCAACAATAAGATTGTAGAAGTACGCAGGGCAGGAAAAGAGAGCAACTAATTTATTTATGGTAAGAGAGCACCTGTAAAAAATATTGATAAAAAATGGAGAAAATAGTAGAGAATAACACAGAGTGATCATAACAGTAAATAGTGCGGACTATTAAAAAGAGATCATCAGAGGATGAGTATTTTGTACATAATGTACCATGTCAGTGCTACAATAGAACGGGGGAATAGGCAGTAGGCATGTTATGAATTGTACTGTCGGCATCGGCACAGGCAGCCAAAAGCTAAAGAAATGAAAAGACGAACTTGTTCTTCAGCTCCCTTTACTTCACTCAGTGTTTACTATCTTGTCTGTTGGGTTTTGTACGGAATAGGAAAACTAGGGAGATTACTGGAAGCAAACAAACGAGTTTCGTCTCTCTTTAGAGAAACACACACCAAACAGACGAAGATACATAAGAACTTGATACGTAAAACATACACATTATACTAACATACCATAATAACTACAATAAAAGAGATAATAGGAAAGTGCAGTTGTTTTCTTTGTTCACATTTACTAGACACAGAAACATTATGGTTTGTATGAGCCATACTTCAGTTGTATGTTTTACTACTGGTACACAGTGCAGTAGGACGGGGAGTACAGATAGTAGTGAAAGAAAACTAAAATACACGATATTCTGCCATATGAAAAGTCAATAAACGCCTCTGGAGTTGAATTACATTATATTCAACATTAGGTACATTAAATTAATTTATATCTACAGCTACGACTTTGCATATCACCGCCTGGCCTTCTTTATGTACTGTTACTCCTTGTAGTAGCCTGGCATTCGTTAATCTATGGAAAACTACAATCCTAATAGTACGTAGCCCGGTATTAATAAATATCTCCAACCAACAAGTAGGTAGGCATGGAAAATATGGAATTCATTTTCAGAAACGTAAAGCAACGACTCACATTATGCCAAATGTAAAGAACAAAGTTGTGAGATTTTTTCCGAAAAGCCCATTAGTTTTGATGAATAGATGCCATTGGGGTCATAGAGGGGGGTCTTTCTCATAAGCTCCGTCTACACAATAGATAATACCAACTTACCAACATGGAGATCAAGACTGCACACAACATCCACATTACAGAACATAAAACACAGCCAATAGTAGGTTATCCCTGCACTGAGATCTCCGCTCTGCAGAACAAGCTAGAAGTTCACACTCTTCGTCTCTAGATCCTTCACTCAGCTTTGTTAACGGACGTGCATTAGCATTTCAGTCCAAACCTACTACGTTTGTTTACAGATCAAACGTAGCTAAGTAAACAGCAGTCTGATTTCGTATTCATGTATCACATCCCATCTAATGTCTGTGACTACTTCAATCAAACTACATGACCAGACCACTTGTTGCAATTGAGTGAAATCTCTCGTATGTATCACTGTTTACTTTGTATTACAATTAGGTAGGGCTACAAACATCCCAATAACATACAAACTATCTGTCTTCACAATTTAATCGGAATGCACACAGAGAAA